>JAYEVD010000901.1:0-157419 GCA_036346405.1 Phyllostachys edulis | reverse complement strand
TTAAATTTTCGACTGTGGTTTTATGACCTCTTGTTGCGGGTGAGGATGGATATTCAGATGAGATGCCCGTTAGCTTGGATGTGGGTGACGCTAACGAGTAGTGCTAGTTTTATTCTCCACGCAATAGCTCTGGGATGATGGGGCCATTGGTGGTTTTGTTTTTATCTTTTCGTTTCGCCGTTGTTGCTCTTTTGCCTAATGACCAAAAGGTCATCTATTCATATTTCTGATCTTTGTAGCAATCTGATGCTTGTAACCGAATTTGAGATGTAATAATTAATGTATAATTATGTGAATGTATGACTTGTATGTGATTGATGCAATGTTGATTATGGATATATGTAATAGTCACTAATCACGGGAACTATTGCATGACATATATCCAGGAACCTAATGTTGGATTGTTACTTATTATGATTATACTTCTAGTATGATTTTTATTAAGGACATTACAATCGTTCCTTAATTAAGAATTATGCTACGATGTAATTTATAATTGACACATTCAATAATCGGGGTCTCTCCAAGAGGGAGGTCGACTTATGGTCTGCAGTCGAAAGCAGTGGCACCGGTCAGAAACCGACAGGTGGTCATGTGAGGAAAGGAAGCGCGAAGGGAATAGGAATAGGAGCAGCCGACGAATTTGGCTCAAACAGAGAAAGGAATTTCAATTAGGTTTTGATTTTTTTAAATATAGAAAATCGAAAAACCAATAAAACTCTTTAAAACTCGGAGATTCAATATAATAATAATTTTTTTGGTAACATAACTTTAGAATATTCTGGAAGCGTGTATAAACATCTTGGCGCATGAGCTTCTGCGGTGGTTGATCGCGGCGGCGATGGAGGAGTCGGCGGCGTGAGCCGGGCGCGGCGGCGTGGCACACGTGGCGAGTGCACCGAGAGTTGCGGGCTTGCGAGCCATCGGCGACGCCGGAGAGTCGCTCGGTATTAGCGTAGCGTGTCACGTGGCGTGAGCTAAGCGGCGGCGTCGTCCTTCCACGACACAATGGAGGCTTTGGGCGTAGCGAGGATCCTGTCTGCAAAGCGGTCTGGCGGCGGGTGGCAGCGCGAGCGGCGGCTGCGCGGCAAGTGGCTGCGGGCCGACTTCGGACACAGGCGACGCAGCGCATGGAAGCAACAATGACATCGTGCTTGGACGATTACCTTCGATCCGGTAGAGTAGGCCTAGATGTAGACCGAGTCGATCGTCTGGCGATATCGTGTTGAGGAACCGTCATTTGGCGGAGTCTAGTCTGAACGATCACCTCGTAGACAAGCGTAGAATCACATCAAGCAATGCAAAACAAATAGTAGGTTGAACACACAGAGACAAAGGTGTAGGGGTATTCTTCTTCTTTATTCTTTTTCGAAGCGATCGAACTTTTTCTGAACGACTAAGACTCTATTTATAGTTTAGAGAACATGCTAAGATTTTAGATGAAACGTCCATTTATAGACCGACTGTTGTGCCAAATCCATAGTTTTCCAACAGTTAGAACTTGAGTGCTGCTGGTAATCAATGTCATTTATAGAATTCGCGCCGATGCAACGTGTACATAAGCTCTCTTCGTCAGTGCATGTGCAGGCATATTCATGTAAGCGCATCAGCCGGTGATTTCAATTTCCTGTTCGTTGCCGTGATGGCATGCCACCCATGGCACGTAGTACGGCTAGGAACATGGAGCATGTGCCTGCACAGAGGTCCGTACTGTTGCAATCAGTGCGCAGACTGCGGACAGTGAGCGAGCGAGACATCCGGCGATCTCGACCAGAAAAATCGGAATCAATCATGCTACGGCGGTGTGGTCAGGGACTCTGTGGCATCTGCTGACGGCGCAGTGGTCCCACCCACGGGAGTCTTTGGCTAAAACACACGATTTTACCACGCAATAGTAAAACTAACTCCCTCAAAAACTCGATTTTAACACGCAATAGTAAAACTAACTCCCTCCTCAGAATAAAAGAACAAAAAATGGTACCTCTATCACATAAAATCACTACGGAAAGTCACATATTGTTGACTGGGACCATAGAAAGCTACGTGTCGTGATTCAAGACCATGCGTATGACGGTCCCAACAGCCGGCTTATGCTATTTCCAAGTCAATCGGCGTGGTCTCGCCATAGCGATTCAAGTGGTAGATGTCTTATTTTATTATTTTATTAGGGACTAGTTTTTATTTTGTTTTAAAAGAGACTAAATGAGAAGAAAAACCACCCTTTTTTTTAAAGGGCCTTCCTTCTCTCGGCAGACTTGGAACATGTCCATTCTTAGGTCCCGTGGATCGAGGCGAATCATTCCAACTCTCCTCCTCTCCCAACCTCTCATTCATCTACCACTAGTAGCTAGCTACATCGAGACTTTTGGCCTAAATGGTATTGTTCGCAAGCGTATTTGCATATGTGGCTCTCTTAGCGTGGTATTTGTAAATATGGCGGTCGGATGTACCTCACACCGCCACGAGTGCAATTTTGGTCGCTAGCTTAGCCGGAGAGGGTTTGTCGTCTGATTTAACGCCCAAAATCTATGCGCCTCTTGCCCAGTTGCTTCTTCACTCGACACTTGTCTAGTCAGCATCGTGTCTACATGGACACCGCCCGAACAAAGGTCTGTCTGCATGGCCACCACCCGGACACGGTGCATCTGCATGCCCACCACCTAGACACGGCGCGTCTACATGCCCACCGCCTGGACAAGCCGTGTCCGCACAAGTGTTGGCCGGAGAAGCGTCCTCTGCACGGCCACCGCCCAGACTAGTGACGTGTCACCTGGCCGGTCCCTCCTTGCCCAAACCTCATCCACACGCACTAGCCTACTCCGGATTACCCATCACCATCCATCACTTCCCCAGCGCCATCCATCACCTTCACACTTTATTCCCTGTCGCATCCATGTCTCTGCATGTAGATACATGCATGCATGCAAGCCTTGCACACGGGAGGGAATCCGAATCCTTCCACTGAGGCTATAAATTCCAAGGCAACGACGAGAGGGTTCACAAACTCTCATCATCGCTCGCTCAATTTCTCATTCTCGCTCGTTCTGTTGATTTTGCTTTCGCGGACGATTAAGCATTGTTTACAGTCGTCATTAGCAGTCATATTAGTAGGTAATTTTTTTCTCGTTTGTACTTTCTTTATTAATTGTGTAGTTAGTAAATTAGTCATAGTGAAATGTTCACAGTTAATTACTTGTACTTATTTAGGCGTACTTAATTTAGTCGTTTTCAAATTTTCGTAATAAAATTTGTGTGAGTTTATTAGTCATAATTAATTAGTAAATAGTTAAATTAGTCTTAATTAATTAATTAGTTGTAATTATTTAGGCATAGTTAATTAGTTATCAATTAATTAGTCATAATTAGTTAGTGTTACTTAATTAATTAGTCGTAAATAATTAGTTGGAATTAATTAGTCATAGTTAATTGGGTCTTAATTAATTATCCGTCATTAATTAATCATAGTTCATCGGATGTAATTAATTAACCGTCATTAATTAGTCGTAATTAATTTAGTGGTCTTATTAAGTCGTAATTTTTTTGTTAATCACGGGCTAATAAATTAGTCGTAATTATTTTAGTGCTATTTAATTCATCATAATTATTTTAGTCCTAAATAATGTAGTTGTCATTATTAAGTCGTAATTATTTATTTTTGGTTCATTTGTAGTAATTAATTAGTCTAATTAATTTAGTCACAACTAATTTAGTCGTGCTTAATTAGTCATGATTAATTTGGTCATAGTTAATTAGTGTATATTAATTTGTTTATGCAGATGTAGTCATAATTTTTAATTTCTAGTAATTTACCGTCATTACCAATCTTTTTACTAATAATCGGTCTCTTCTATCTCTTGCGAGTCATGCCTCTACCGGAGCTTCTGTAACCCTTCTACGATGAGAATCGCCGATGCAAATCGTGGATCGCTAGGGCGATGGATGGACCTCTACCACATGCTTCGGTTGGGGAGGATTCTCGGCAATGATCCTTCGCTATGTCCCGATCCTTCGGACATGAGTGTGTTGGCCCTTCTTGAAATTTGCTCTCGTCGGACACCACTTCACCTGGATGGCGATCGATGTTGGCACTTGTCAACGGTGGAACTGAGATGCACACCTTCTACTTTTCGAGGGGGTAAGATAGTGGTCACTCTCAGGATGTCTCATTCTTGACCCACACCGATCGGGGTGAGCCACTTGTTTCAGTGGCGTCCGCCTGGATTGAAGGTCCGATTAGGGCATCGGTTCTACATACATGTCCCAGACGGTGCCGTGGCATCCCGGACTTGGTTGAGAATTTTAGTCAATGGCGGAGGATGCACCTAATGAGGTTGTTAGGATGCACCTCGTAGCTACCTCCTTCATCTCTTTGGTTCGGTCTTATTTCCCTACTAGGCGATTGGGTGTACCTCGGCTTCACCGCATCGCTGAATCTTTGGTACGACACGAAATTTGGAGTGATGCCTTAACAAATGGGGATCAGTTGTCCTTTACACCACATCCAAGGGGTTGTGTGGCGTTTCACGGTGCGACACCGGTGTGAAACCGAGCCTTGTCGTCTGCTACGTGCTCCTACAGCTGTGGAGTTGGGAGCACTTCCCTGTTGGGCGGCCCTCCTTCGAGAAAGTAATGCATCCGTACCCTGAGTTGCACGACCCGATAGACAGGCCCACTATGGGCTACCGGTGGACTTCTCGATTACGTTATGCCAGGATAGGCACGACAAGGTGCTACTCGTTGTTCCATTAATGAGTTCGAGTCGTTGCACAACAACGACATCATATGGGCTCTATGGAGCCCAGATTTCGTGAACACGGTAGTGCTGTCCATGTAATGCACGCAGGACGCCGGATTATGGGCGATGACCTGCCACATGGTGTTTACACATATGGTAGAGCCTTACGCACCACAACATGTAATGTGATAGCTTGATTTGTACTAGCTTGTGCCCCTCCGACGGTAGGATCATCAGAGCGAGCCGTCCACTTATGAGTCAATTCCATCAGTAGTGTTTACACTTCATACCTACATCCATTGTTCTAACATCAATCCTTAGGAATCACGGACAATCGAGGGCGGGCCGACAAAGAGGCCCGACAAGCGATCTAGCATGTGTGGATTACTACTTGATAGAGATCACACACATCGATATCTTGCGAGGAAGGCGATGGCATTTCTGCGTATGGACATACAGTTAGTACATCGAGTGGTATGTACCACGATCGTGCACCGACTCACCCGCCCTCCACCGGATCGTTGGGGAGCGAGATGGCGACTAGGAGAGGCTCCATCACTCGTTCAATCAACACAATGATTCGCGGTGTGGCGACACCGTAAAACACTTACAACCTTTACTCGTTTCATTATGATATTTGTACAGGTTTGTTATCTTGAACCAATTTTGCTGTCACTTGATTGAGCGGCTACATTGCGCCATAAGTGCATCGGAGACCGCCATCTGTAGCTCCAGCACATCAAGCCAGGCTTCGAGCACTTTGAAGTACATCTTGAGTCAAAGATTGTAATAAAGAACATGAGCTGCGGTCATTTGAGAGCGACATCCTACATGTCGCCAAGACCGAAGGGCGACCGTGCTCACCGCTAGGTCGGCCGCGGCCTAGTCGCACTCCTATTGGTGTCGTGGCGCTCCCCGTTGGTCATCCACGCTCCAGATCGGCTAGGAGGTAAGTTATGTATAAATGTATGTTCTAATTTTTTATTACGCCTTAGGTTCTACTAACATCATGTCATTCACTAGCCACATCCATCGGGATGCATCACTTATCTCGCCCACCCCGTACTCTATGGCCTTGTATCTCCCGTGAGAAAGTGCCATCTACCATGAGCATAGGGCTGACGTAACTTGAAGCCCTCTATGACTTGGGCGAAAGCCGAACACCCGATCTAGTCTGAAGTAGTTGGGGCCTCCATCGATATCTTCACTTTCAAGCTTGTTTATGTACATGTTGGGGTTTGCTTGACAATCTGGTGAAGCATTCTCGGCACAAGATTATGCATACTCTTCAGTCGTCCCGTACATGGACTCTATAACTTTCGCTTTGCTCGTTGAACATTCTTGTGGTGAATAACCAACCAGATTGGTGACTTCGACATCAAGATATTAGGGAGACGACCACGTCCTCTATAACTAGGTGGTGATGGGGCTTGCCACATATGCGAAATCACATTCGATCTTTGCTTGCCGCTAAGCTTCGCTTCATAAGTGTGTTCGGTCACCGCCTTGACCATGAAGATCGAGTGAAGAACTTTGCTCGGTGGCGTTGACCTTGCCAAGGCGACCTTCCACTCTGAACTTCACCGCGTAATGTCTTTGGGTTAGACGGTGCACCTATACACGGTGATGGACAAGGTGTATCATGCTATAGCTTGTTGCCCGACACGAAGGGATACAGTATGTTACACTAGGCGGCAATTCAAAAATATACCACGTAAACCGGGGAAGCCATACAAGTAAGAGATCATAGATTGTTACCACTAGACGAAAGCGACCTGGCGGAAGAAGAGTTGGAACGACTCGATCAACGTCGAGTGCGTCAATGTGGTGGTCGTAGTCGATTCTCCAGCGTCCTCGATGCCGATCGTCTCCTCCAGCAACCAATCGCGCTCCTTGTTTAGGTTAAGGATCGTCCTCGAGCGACTGCTGACAACATAGCGGCGCCTCTACGGTATCCACATCGTCTAGGGATGGAATACCATATCTTTGGTGTGCTAGCACCAACTCGAGCGGTAGAGCTCTCGAGAAGATGGTGGCTAGGGTTTCAATTGGAGCAACTCCGCGTCGTCGTAAACTTATCCCAACAACCTCATGCATCCCCTTATAAAGAGCCCATGCCGGATCCTATCCGAACTCTTTTGTTTTAACCTATTAAGTGTGACCACAGAGGTTCATGCGTGTCGGTTGTGACTCGAAACCCTTTTTACTACGTGTCGTTAGCGGTTTCTTTCAGACATAACTATTCGAATCTGAGATAAATTATATCCGAGACGAACCTTCACTACTACAAAAGCAGAGGCTATAGTAGGCGCCCATCATGAGCGGTTCCTTTGGAACCGTCTGTGTTTAAATCGATCAACTGAAAGGTGGCGCGAACAACTATCACAGAGCGGTATTTTTAGAACCGCTCAGTGATAGTCGGCTATCCTGAGACGGTTGAGAAATAGAACAAATGCGTGAATTATTACAGACGGTTCTATTCACAAACCGTTTGTGATAATCCCCTAATCACTGAGCGGTTTCGTTACAACCGTCGTCGTAGTATCACGAGCGGTTCTTATTTAGAACCGTCTCGGAGATCCTCTCCAGCCACGCGTCTCAGGTCCATCGCCGCGATGGACTGCTTCTCTGCCATCGCCTTGCAGTGGAGCAACCCGCCGGCCCCCTACCGGCGGCTCCAGATCAACATACCTCCACACTTGATGCCGATGGGATGAGGATCTAGCTCTTACTATGGGCAAATAGATATTGTAACTTCTCCTCCAAACTTTTTTAAAATTTTGGAATTTTCATATATATATAGCCAAACAACGTGCGTGGCAATAGCTTACAAAAGATTAAAAACTAGAAACCTATCTAGTGGTGGAGGTAGGTACGCTATCTCCGTCTTCAACACTTCAGTGGCGGCGGCGTCTTGGGCGGACGGTTTAAGATCGAGCGAATCTGAAATCGTCCACCACGTGGCCATTTCGTCGAGTGTGTCCCAAGACCCTCGATTGTTGAACCAAGTTGAAGAGAGCCCGTAGGCTCTCTTCTCTTATGGGGTCTCGGCTTTGGTTGACTCGATCGCCTCTTGCCTCGATTAGCAGTCCAAGTGACGACAAGCCTCCTCAGAGCGTGCAACCGTTTTTGGAGGACCACGTCGACGACCGGTAAACTTCGCCCGAAAGTGGGAGATCACCGGAAGACACGGCGGAGGAGAATGTCAAGACGGCGGAAGGTGGCCGTCACCGCTCCGGCAAATTCTCGACAGAGGAGGAAGACATTGTTGAAATAGTGTTCTTCCGGCCGACGACTCAACGATAGCGAGAGAGGTCTTTGCAGATGCGGTCGTGTCTAAGAAGAGGAGGCACCATTTACGTTTTGTGGAGAAAGGGGATCAAGGAGGTTGTGTGAAATACATTGTAGAAGGGACACATCTATATATAGAACAATTTCTAAAGCGGAGCACTGGAGCGAAGAGATATTTGGGGAGTCTGGCGCGGCGTTGGAAAATGAAGAGATGAAGCGCTGCCGTGTGATCGTGAGACGAAGAGACACACGAGAAAATGAAGACGAAGAGACACGGGAAAATGAAGAGTTATCCGCAGCGGTTCCGTTGTATAACCGTCTGCGAAAAGGAATCACAGACGGTTCTATTTAAAAACCGTCTGTGATACGTTCATATCACAGACGGTTGTAGTTAAAAACCGTCTGTGATTATCACAGACGGTTCTTTTATAGAACCGTGCGGTGATAATATCCTGACGGTTCTCGTTATAAACCGTCTGTGATATACTTTAATAAGCGGGAAGCGCTAGGGTTTTGCTCTCACTTGTCACTTCCTCTCCGCGCGCTTAGGCTCTCGCGCTCGTTCGCCTCCTCTAGGGTTTAGGGCTCGCCAGTAGTTTTCACCGCCGACTCGACCTCGGCGCCATGCCCCAACCTCGGCGCCCCGACCTCGGTGCCGCCGCCCGACCTCGGCGCCGCCGACCTCGGTGCCGCCGCCCCGGCTCACGGCGCCCGTTCCCTCACTGCCGTAAGCCCCGTCGCCGCCTCCGACCTCGGCCGCCGTCCTCCTCCCGTGTGGGCCTCCTCCCTCTGCAGGCCTTCTCCCGCGCCGTCCTCCTCCCGTGTCGGCCTCCTCCTTGCACCGTGAGTTCTTGTGCGGCATCCTCTCTGTGAGTATTGCTCCTCTGTGGCGATTCGGCTTTGTTGATCAATGGGCTTTGTTGACATGCTCGTGATGAACTATGTCTTATCTTGAGATTGAATGTGATAGTTAGTTCATACTTGAGCTCTATTGTATTACTTACTCTTGTCAATATGATCTCTTGTTAATTGGTTACTTTCGGTTGAGCTCATCGTTACATTGCAAATTGATCGGTGGGCTTTGTTGACATGCTCGTGATGAACTACGTCTTATCTTGAGATTGAATGTGATAGTTAGTTCATACTTGAGCTCTATTGTATTACTTGCTACTATCAATATGATGTCTTGTTAATTGGTTACTTTCGGTTGAAAGCTAGTTATTCGATTCTTCATGTTCGATTACTGTTGAGAGTATTCGGTTTTAGTTGGTAATCTAATGACTAGTTTGTGATTCTTCTAGTAGTCTCATATGAGCTCATTCAACTTTTCATTTGCCATCTTGATCTCTGTAGTCAACCTCTGCTTGATGGAAGTTTAATCTGTTTTAGCTAATGGCTTGAGATCGTTTGACGCTTAAGCAAAGTATTGTTTAGAGCTCATAGTTTAAATTTATATTATCATATTCATTTAATGAAGAGTATAGACAATAGGATTGAGATGGCAAAGACTTGTTCTTTAGCTACTCTCCTTAGAGCACATAATATCATGAATCAATATGTTGGAATAGTGTCTACGTGCTTGTTAATCTCTAGACCTTTTATTGGTCGAGTATTTCCTTAAATCGATCATTTTACTTGATTCTAGTTCTATGTCTTCATTAAAGGCTAGTCTTACGTACATGAAGCATTAAACCTTTGCTTAGCATTTTCTTCGTCGATCTCGACACATTCTTGAGTGTACCTTTGCTTCGTGCCAATCCTCCACGGCACAAAGCAAATGGTACACTCCAAAGGTGTCGAGCTTCGATGAAGTAGGCTCGAGCAAAGATCTCAGATCACTAGTTTCTATCTATACAAAGATCATAAGAGAGGCTGGTGGATTAAGAAGTGTTAGGAATGTTAGTAGTCAGTATGAGCTCATTCAACTTTTCATTTGCCATCTTGATCTCTATAGTCAACCTCTGTACTTCTTCCCGATTGAGATTAATTGTTTCATATTTATGCTGGAATTATTTATGATTATTTGCTATGTCTATTTTACTTGATTCTATTTTGTTTCTATGTCTTCATTAAAGGCTAGTCTTCTCGCATGATGCATTAAACCTTTGCTTAGTTGATTAAGGAGTGTTAGGAGTGTTAGAATAGGAGGCGAGGCGGCGAGCCCTACAGGATTAAACCTTTGCTTAGCATTTCTTTAGTCGATCCCACACTTGAGTGTACCTTTGTTTTATGCCGTCCTCCACGGCATAAAACAAATGACCTACTCCAAAGGTGTCGTGGTTTATGAAGAGTATAGACAATAAGATTGAGATGGCAAAGACTTGTTCTTTAGCTACTCTCCTTCCGAGAGCACATAATAGGCAGGAGGCGGCGAGCCCTCTGATTAAACCTTTGCTTAGCATTTCCTTCGAGTCGATCTGACACACTTGAGTGTACCTTTACTTCTTGCCAATCCTCCAAGGCAAGAAGCATATGGTACACTCCGGTGTGTGTCGAATCGATAAAGTATAGACAATAGGATTGAGATGGCAAAGACTTGTTCTTTAGCTACTCCTCTCTCGAGAGCACATAATAGGAGCAGGAGGCGAGAGCCCTATAGGATTAAACCTTTGCTTAGCATTTCCTTCAGTCGATCTCGACACACTTGAGTGTACCTTTGTTTCATGCGGTCCTCCACGGCATGAAACAAATGGCACACCTCGGTGTGTCGACCTCGATGAAGTAGGCTTCCTTAGAGAAGCTAGTGGATTAAGGAATGTTAGTACTCTGTATGAGCTCATTCAACTTTTCATTTGCCATCTTGATCTCTATAGTCAACCTCTCGTACTTCTTCTGAGATTAATTGTTTCATATTTATGGAATTATTTATGATTATTTGCTAATATTGCACATGTTGAGCATATTATTAAGTTTCAATGTATATGTTAATTTGGGACACTTGCAATCCATTTTATTGCATATGTAACTTATATACATAGCAAGTAAGCGAGATGGCAGAGACATCGTCTTCGCCGCCCACCGACGCCGCCCTTGAGATGGGCAAGCGAGGTGCGCCGACACCGACGCCAGAGATGGAAGAGGCGCCGGCGAGGCCTCCGTCACCGTCGGCGATAATGACACTAAGCGAGATGGCGAGGACAATCGAAAATGCCTACGGCCGATCGGTCATCACGGAGGTCGGTGACTTTGGGGTCCTCTGAGTCCCAAGAGATCGGCGGCGAGATTCGGACCATCTGCGGGATACTTGCAAGAGAGCGGTTCTCATCACCACACCAGCGTGGAAGGACTGACGAAGAAGCGAAAGGCGCTACAGGATGAGAACTTTCAGAAGAAGTTCACTATTCGAGAAGCATATGTGTAGCGCAGCGTCACGACAGACGGCGATGCTCACAATGGGTAAATCGTGGAGGACCTTCAAGAGCATTCTTGTCACGAAATGCGTGAACACGGGTCAAACGCCGCCAGCGGTACAAATTCTTGTGCGGGAAGCATGGGACACCTTTGTGGCTATGAAAACGACGCATTAATTTAAGGAGCAAAGTCGGCGCACAAAGCTCTCGGACCTAAACACTCACCCGCAGATTTCTGCAGACCGCTAGTGCAGCGCAAATCGAGAATGAATGGGCGGAGAAGGAGAACCCGTTTCGATGTCACAGACCAGCGTTCCTAAGCGGTTAAGCGAGGCACAAGTCTCGTCTTCGAGGCGAGCATCTCCTTCACAAACCCGCAGAGACCGAAGTGTCCCAGCGTGTGGTAAATATGTCGAACTACTAAGTTGTTAATAAGTCCATCACTTCATAGTGCCTATAATAACATGATGACCTCTTGCAACGTGACTTGGTCGCCCAAGCTTCCCAAGGCTCCTTCCATGCGGGCGGGAGAATGATATACTATCTACGGCCTTGGGAAACAAGGAGCACGGATTCGCCTTGCGAGGCTTTGGGGTTAACGTACCTTGGAGTCATGGATTCGCGGACGACTCATTGCGATATAGGACTAGGAAGAGATCCAAGGCGAAACACGACAACCCGGTTAGTACAGATGATTACTAACCAATTTCAAGTAGAGATGGCAGCATTGCGAGTCAAATGGATATACTCATGAGCGGTGATGCAAGCCGCCCCGCTAATTCGGGCGGTCCTCCTCGGCGTCGGAGTAGCGTCGCGTCCGCACATAATTGTGAACATGACGACGTCCGATTACGATAGAGCGACATCAAGGTAGCGTACATCTATGGATCGCACCAAAGATAGACCTATAGGACGCCTTAGCTAATTGCGTATCATTTTGTAGGAGCCGGCATACTGTAAGCTCCAAGTGAGGATGGATGGGTCCCTTTGTATTGAGGTGCGCAGTAGGGATGGTGTATCCATACGAGGAAGGCGGTCTGACCACGGTACCGGTGGCGCCGCAGTTACGCCAGGTCAGTGGATATGGTACATGTCAATTTCCGAGCCGTCCCGTGAAGATTTGCCGAACGAAGAGATCACAACACTAGGGATGCCGTCCTCTCTTTTATCCGATGGCCCAAGAAGGACATCGCACCCGACCCAGCCGGTGCCGCGATCCGGACACGACCATTCCTCTCCAACGGGACCTCGATGACTCCACCTCATGTTTAGCCTCATAAGGCCACCTCTTCGATTCCCGTGGAGAAGGCAGAAAGAAAGACAAAAGCGTGCCGCCGTATCCGTTCGAGTCATCTCACAAGAAAACGGCGCCAATCGCTAAGGCCAAATCGAAATCCACAAGCGTTAAAGCGCCTCCCAAGTCCGGAAGTCCGCGATACCGGGAACTACATCATCGGAAAACCATTGTGCTCAATGCGATTAATGCTGCGCTAGATATGCTTGTCGGGCTTTGCATGCACGGTACTTGGCGAAGACCCAAAAGAAGGGTGTGATCTTGGAATCACCGTCGAATCGAGGATAAGCATTTCTTCAGCGGGACGAGGTAGTGCCGTCGTGGGCTTCAATGACTTATTTCAACTATTCAACCTCGTTGGCCTCGGCGTCTCGCTTCTCGATGTTGGACAACGTAAGTGCGTGCAATCAAGTTCTACATTCATGTAATACCAATAAATATCACAACTCATTGCTTATGTATAGATACATCTTTGAAAAATGTCAGGAATGGAAAGAACGGTGGGTTTCCTCGACCCACATGTGGTATCGTTGCAAACCATCCAACAAGACTCCTCTTCGCCGATCGAGAAATACATAACGAGGTCATTGCTTCGTCGGGACGAACATAGCGTACATAGTGGTGCCCTACAACCGGGGTAAGTGTCACTACTTGCTATACAAATTTCATTTGTACTTTATCTGTGACACGAACTTAGGTTTAATGACTATAGCGACATACATGAGTAGGTACCCTTTGGATCCTTTTAGTTATTATACCCAAGAGGAACCATGTGATATACCTTGATTCCCTAAACCGCAACAAGCACGACTTGACACTCTAAGAGGAATACTCGAGAGGTATGCTCATTTCCTCCTTACATAACTCTATTGTAGTCTTCATTCGTTTGAAATGGCGAGGATAACCTTTTGAATCATGTAGGTCGTTCATCAATTATGTTGCCAACAAAGGAATATACAATGGAAAAGCGCCCAACTAACACACGGGATGGATTTTCCTAGATGCAGCTACAACACTATAATCCTATATCATACTTCATAATAGCGCGTCTCGAATCCCGACCATTTCGTATCTCTATCTGACTAGTCGCATATAATCGAAGCCCAGCGGCTGCTGTGCAATCTCCCTTTGCCTCATGATATATGGTTGAACTCCAGGTGAGATGATTTGTCATCCATGGACAGTTCAATACTTTCTCGGTCAAGTGTTGGATAATTTTATGTGGTCGACTCTTCGACCACTAGTGACATGACCATGCACTTTATTTATCCGGCCACATCGAGGGGCCCAGAGATATCTCTCCTGTTATGTTAGAAGAGGCAAATCTCATATTCGACCAGTCACATTCCTCGCATGTTTCATAGCATACTCCAAAGCTACCTTTATAACTACCCAATTCACAGATGGCGTTTGACATCCTCTAAGTGTACTATTACACATGTAGAAAATCATCTTGATCTCATGTCTAAGATTATACATCATCATTGCTTGAGACCAACTGATGACACATAAAATCATAACAATCTTAATAGTATCTCAAGGTGAGTCAATCCAACACCATGTTATCTAACATGTGTTCACATTATTGATTCGATATGCCTATATACATGACCGGTGAAACATAGTCATCGATCAATACATGTGCTGGTCAATAAGTCACTAGTGTTCCGACCAGTAACATCCGACTAGGGATATATTTAGAATGACATCATATAAATTAAAGAGTTTCACCAACAAGTCACTTACTTGTTAATCTTTATAACTGATAATTCATTCAAGGAACATAGTAACATTTATTCAATAACTCATAAATATAGATGTGATACAATCATCTCTGTGATTGCCTCTAGGGCATATCACATTTCTGCCCCCTCATTTTGCACAAAATTATGCACAAGTCTTCTCTCGCGGACTTCCTCCAAAACAACACATTTCAGGCTACCATCTTCAAGCTCCGCCTACGGTTGCCCACTTCCCGAGGCCCCAGCATCATCAAGGTTTCCCGACGCTCTGCATACGAAATTCATGTACACCATCAGCTTCCCGTATATCGCCGCCTCGGACTGGGAAGCAATCTGCATGTACTAGCCCCATGCTACGCTTCCATTCACCTTGACCAACTCCCATACGCCTTGCCCTCCCCTATTCATGCAGGTGATCCCCTCGATGACAAGTTTCTTCGTCATTGGCTCAGTGTTAACTCCTTCGGATGTAGCTCTAAGGTCGTGAATATTCATCGCATCAAAAGCCCCTCCGCCTGGATGACCTTGTATTGGCATCTCGATAGGTTCAACCCATTGGGTTCGGCCCGTACAAAACAGTTGCCGTAAAACACTACCAAGCCTTGCATGTTCGAAATTACCTAAAGCCACAACAACTCGATCTGCGGTACGCGATATAACAAACATGTTATGTAGTTACCACAAGTTTAATATAACTGAACTAATTAATACTAATTAATTACAATTAATTTATTCGTCAGTAATTACCCACGTCACAAATAATTACGACATATTTCATGCAAGTAATCAATTAAATACGAGTAATGAAATACGAATAATTAATTAATTAGCAACAAATTGATTACTTGTCAAAAAAATACTTACGAGTAATTCATTACTAGTGTAATTACCACTAATAAACTACAAGTCAAACAAATACGATTTGTTAGTTACCACTAATACATTACCATTAAATTGATTACGACTATTTAATTTCCACTAAATTAATTATGCCTAACTAATTGCCACCAAACTAATTACGATTGATTCATTACTAATTAATTTCCACTAAATTAATTATGCCTAACTAATTATCACTAAACTAATTACATTGATTAATTACCACTAAATTAATTATGACAATTTAATTTTCGATAAAATAATTATGACTATGTAATTACCACTAAACTAATTTCACTAATATATTACCACTAATTTTAACCACTAACTAATTCATACTCAAATAATAATGCCTAAATAATTGCGACTAATTAATTGCCACTAATTTATTACCGATACATTAGTTACGACTAATTCATTACCCTTAATAATAAGCGATAATAAACTACTGACTAAATTATTAACAACTATTTAATTACGACTACAAGCTACATTAGTTAGGAGTATCTGAATAAGACTAATTAACTACGACTACGATAATAACGACAAATCACGTTGAACAAAAATTTCACGCCCTCAGAGGATCATTCAATCTTGCTATGGTCTTAAGAACTGCTCCAAACTTTAATTTCCAAAAAAAATTATTACGTTCTCTCAGTTTCCCAACGACAAGCGCAAGAGTGAGAATGAGAATAAGAACAAAAACACAATTGAGAATCACCGAGGCGAGGGTCTGGTATTTATAGCCACGCATTCTTTACTTGGTGGCGGAAATCGAAAACTGGGTCAGACGCGACACTCGGGCTAGGGGGCAGAGACCCAGCGACACTTGTGGAGGAGGCTTGTCCCACGGGGAGGGGGGCGTGGAGGCAGCTAGTCCAGGCGGTGGGCGCGGAGTGCGGCTTGTCCGGACGGGGAGCTCAGAGACCAGTTCTCGGGCGACACACATGCGGTCCGGGTAGTGGTTGTGTAGACGCGGCTACGTCCGGACGGTGGGCGTACGGAGACTATTATGTATCAGCACACCACTTGTTTGGACTATAGGCATACATTTATACTGTCATTTCTGTTAATACGGTGTGAGAAACGCGCAAAGCGCAACCGTGTCATTTGGAGGAAAAAAACTCCTACATGAATCGCAGACAAGTCTAATAGATGCACACGAGCTTTCTGCTCTCCTGTACACCTCTTGGCCTCTTCCGCACCTCACCCTAACAGCCTTTTCTTGGGATATTTATCTGTCATCGCCAGAAGAGGGCATCGACTTTGCATTGCAGATTTGATCACAGAGCGAGCAGTAGGTTCTCTTGCTTCTTCTCTTCTTCTCTCTTTTGGTTGCCTTCCTTTCTGTCTTTGCAATTTGTGTGTACTGTGTGTTTTGTTCCTTCTCAATTAAATTTCTTTGGTCTTGTGTGTGAGCCAAAAGCTGAAATTTGGCCTGTGCTGAGCGCCTGTGCTGAGCTTCTTCTATTATTTTCTGCTGTGTTCAATGCATATCCGCAGCTTCTAAATCGCTTATAAACCGTGTTATGATTCTTTGAACGAGCATCTCTCTAATCATATGGAACTACCTCCAGGATTAGATCATTTCTTGACGAGAGGATGGGTTCTTTCGCCAACCTTCTTGTTCTTGATAAACCTTGTTTTTTTTTTATAGTTTTCTTCCCTTCCTGTTTGGGAATTCTGACCATCTCATGGTTCTTGGATTGTACTATTGGTGGAATATGCCCTCCCCGGTTTTGGCCTTCTATGAATATTCAATAGCTTCTTTGCAGCCCCCTCGTGGCTAATTGACGACAAACGTCCTGTCCAGATCCAAAGGATGGTCTAATTCCTTTTAACTTCCAATTGATTATTCATGTTTAGTTTCGGGGAAAGAATATAATGGATTTCACAGGATTTTCTCTACTTAAACAACTCCACTGATTGAGTTGTTTACCAATCGTCTGACATCTTCGGGTGGTTGTGTGTGAATTATAATGCCTTGCTTATTCATCAATCTTGGAAACTTGACTGTTTAAGAGCGCTTGCATGTGGGCATTTTCTGTAGCACAAGATAAGATTCTTTTTTACTAGCATTTGACTAGTGCAGATCAAAGGCAATCATTCATGTATGATCTGAGAAAAGAAATGAGATGTAAATGCATTAGTATATAGGTCCTAATCAAACTCCTGTACTAGACAGGACTGGGATTCTGTACACTCCAACTGAAGTTAACTCAGACAGAAAAATATCAGCCTGTCATCTTTTCCATGTATCAATTGTAACCGAGAAAATTTTCCAGAGGACAGTGAAACCATTTGACAGTGCGTGGAAACTATCTGAGATTCCAGAGGGGTCTAAGGCAGGGAATGGGTACAACCAAGGTGAAGAGACGTGTGGGGAAGTATGAGCTAGGCAGAACCATTGGAGAGGGCACATTCGCAAAGGTCAAGTTCGCGAGGGATACTGAGACCGGTGACCCAGTAGCCATCAAGATCCTAGACAAGGAGAAGGTTCTCAAGCACATGATGGTTGAGCAGGTCTCTGTCAAATGCCACCTCATAATTATGTTTACAATCTAAATTATTGCAGCATTTGTTATGTTTGGTGATATTTCACATCTAGTAGATTGTGGGTCCTGTCCTTTAGATTTCCTGCCCCTCAGTGTCCTTCATTTTTAGTGCAAATGAACTTGGCAATTTTGTTCAGAGTTCAGTAGCTGTTGATGGAACAGCTAATTTTTTGTAGCTGATGAGTAACTCCGTGTTGAGATGCAGATTAAGCGGGAAATTTCAACAATGAAGCTGATTAAGCATCCTAATGTTGTTCGCATCTATGAGGTAATTAAAGAAATTACCATTCTTTTTGTTGTTTAGTCCAGTTAATCTTATGTTTTAGTTCATCAGAAAAGAGCTATGAAGGGAAAAAGTTTTGTACCTCCTCTACGGTCTATGCTAGGAACCCCAAAGCATCTATGTCCAATCATGTACCTCAATCATGGTTGTGTTGCCAGAAATTCCGCACTCAATTATTTGGCATACCTATTTTCATTTCATTAGGGGAAACTGCTAATCTTAGTAAAATGAATGGTCTCTTTAATTTTCAGGTAATGGGAAGCAAAACAAAGATCTACATTGTTTTAGAATATGTTACCGGTGGCGAGCTCTTCGACACAATTGTAAGTGATATGATGCATTCTCCATTTCCAATCTATGTAGTTTGCTTGTTTTCAACACACACAAAGTTAAAAGTTACCATTGTTAATTTTTGTTGGAATAAGACCTTGTCTATTCAATAGGCCAAAAGCCAATATAACATGTACATGGTTGGTCAACATGCAAAAACACCTAAGCTATATACATATCTAATACCTCCTCAAACTCATGGTAGATCAACAACACCGAGTTTAGAGAGGTAGAAGCTATCTTGAACTTTAGGTTGTGCCTTGGTGAAGAAATCGCTAACCAAGCTCAAGACATAAACCGAAAAGCAATAACTTTGTCTTGCACTGCGATCGTATGTAATGAAGCATCCACTCCAATGTGCTTGGTGAGCTCATGCTTCACGGGATCTCGAGTAATCTTGATCGCACCAAGATTATCGATAAGAGAGGAGCGATGCAGGTGGCTCACTGAAATACTCAAGTAGTCACCGAAGCTAGGTGATCTCAGCAGTCAACGATGCCATAGCTCTCAACTCAGCCCCAAAGCTCGAATGGGAAACAACAATTTGCTTCTTGGTCTTCTAGGCAATCAAGGAGGACCTAAGGAAAACACAATAGGCAGAAAGAGACCAGCGATCAGAATGATCGCTAGCTCAAGTTGCATTAGAGTACGTCTGAAGCTGCAAAGAACTGGAGTGAGGAAAGAAAAGACGACGAGTGATGGTCCCACGAAGATATCGCAGGAGACGAAGAAGGTGGTATAGTAGCCGAGTGAGCGAGACGACTGACTCGGATGTGGTGGGTGAGAAATATCAGGTCGAGCGATCCCAAAATAGACGAGGCTCCCAACAAGATGGCGGTAGCGAGTTGGGTCCTCAAGAGGCTCACCATCAGTAGGCTGAAGGTGAACACCAAGTTTCATAGGAGTATCCACCATGCGCTGATCAGTGAGACAAACGCGAGCAAGGATATCCTGGATGTACTTCTCCTGGGAGAGATAGTAGCAGGTAGGGATGCAATCGGAGCAGTTATGGGAGGATATCGCTCATCCTGTATCCTATTCCATATTTTTCTCGGAATCAGAGTCGAACACGATAGTACCGGATACGAATATGAATGTGGATAGTCTCGGTCACAAATATGGAGCAAATACATGCTGAACCGAATACAGATTGTCTCGGTCACGAATATTTAGTCGGATACTGCGCAAAAACATAAACTATATATATCGCACATATAAAGATCAATCAACCATACTACATGTCCAAAATGCAACTACATTAGCAATTTAACAAGCAAATTTAACTATATCACACTATCACGGCGGCTAGTTAAAGTAGTAGTAGCAAGTAGCAAGTCAAGTGATAGCAATACAAAAGATGTCCAAAATGTCACTAGCAAACTACGTAACAGGACAGTTACAACATATACAAAACCTATATACCAGTAGCAATAACTAGTTAGGGATATACGTAGAACGTTGATCGGTAGCAAGTCTGTAGCGTCCCAATTTTTGAGTTTTTCAAAATCTTTTATTTAAAATGAGCTTTTGTAAAATTTTCATGATTTTCTAGAATTTAACAAAACTTAAATAGAATTTTCAAAAATAAAATGATTTAATATGAATAAATTAAACATCCATTAAATTCAAAATTATTTTTAAGTTCATTATGTTCATTTTTTTATAATTGTTCTTGAAGTTTTCCGAGTTCATTTGCTATTTTTATTGGCTTATTTGGATTATCTGTATTTTCTAAAATTAAAAAATATTGGAAAGCCTCGTGGTGATTTCTCTCTCGACCCCTTGGGCCTAGAGTTTATCGGATATCCGGGATAGTGTTTACAGATACTGTCTAATAAATTATCCGGATAGCTCCGAATCCGACGGATACCTCCTTACCGAATCCATTTCTGTATCCGGCAAAAACTACCCGACTCGAATCCAAATCCGAGAAAAATCTCGGATGTCCCGGGTTCACGCTCAATAAGATCCGAATTTATTCGGCCGATGACGATCGAGAACAATCTGCTCGCTTGCACCCCTAGCGGCGGGACCTAACAATGACGGAGAAGAAGAGTTGGAAGAGGGCCCGAGAAAGATGAAGGCTCAACTGGAGAAGGAGAGGCCGAGGGCGGCGAGAGTAGTCGCGAGAAGCGGTGGAATCTCAAGAAAAGAACGGAAGGAACATGTGGAGGCGGAGGAGAGGAAATAGATCTAAGAACACCACGACCTACTAGTGACGATAGATGCGATCCACGAGATGACCCAGACAATGGTGCCACTTGAGTGAAGAAGTAGTGGAGGGCGCGACAAGACCAGACGTAGTGGTAGTGGCTGACTGGATGGTGGAGATAGCGGAAGGAAGAGCCAGTTGAGCTCCCAAAGACGTTGCAAATCACGGCGCCGAGGGCCAGTACTAAGCAGAGTCCTCGTGTAGTGGTCCTGAACACAAGTGCCAGACTCAAGAACAACACGACAGTCATGATCAGTGATCTGACTAGCCGACATAAGGTGCATAGTAAGCTAAGGAACATAAGAGACTGCAGGAACATGAAAAGAAGAAGTGGAAAGGGTGACTTGGCCTGCAACAGGAAGAGGTACCATCTGCAGTCTGAACAGTAGAAGGAAAAACTGTGCGACACAGAAAAGTGAGGTGGGTAGAATCTGGTGTCATGTGAAAGGAAGCATCAGAGTCCAAGATCCACAGAGACTAAGATACGATGAGGGAGGAGGCGAGGAAGGCTCTTGAAGTAAGAGCAGACGAGTAGAACTGAGGAGTCGAGGACGAGCCGACACCGAGGCACTGGAGCAGTGAGAGGAGCTGATGTCTGGCGTCACCAGAGGAGCCCTAGCAAGAAGCGCCATCTCCAGAGTGGGAGGGACCTCCAGAGCCCTTCGGGGGACGTCTACCCCGGTGACCCCGGTCCCTTCTCTGTTTGTAGCAGTCCTGAGACCTGTGTCCATCACGCTGGCAGTAGGTGCAGTGGAGACCCACAGTAGAGGCAGCAACCACTGGTGTGTTGGGAGCTGGAGGAGTGATCACGGTCGGTTATGAAGAAACAAGCGAAGGAGCAGGCACTTAAGCAGACAAGGCAGCCTGTATCTGAGTCACGCCACGATGATGAGTCTCCTCAGCACGAACACTCGTGAGAGCCTCCACCAAGGTCGGGCGCGGGTGGCGAGTTAGGAGCTGGGAACGCACAGTCTCGAACTCAGGGTGGATCCGCGTCAAAAAGTCGAAGAGACGGTGAGTCTCTTGGTGAGTGCGGAGCCACACACAGCAGGGACAAGTCCGGCAGGCATCGGCTCAAGAGAGTCGAGCTGACGCCACACCTCAGACATCTTCTGGTAGAAGTCATCCATGGTGGCATCAAGCTACTGAAGAGAATGCGCCTGGTGCACGACTTAGTGGTACATAGCATCACTCTTCGGCTGGTAGTAAGCTCGAAGACACTCCCACATCAGCTGTGTCGTCGGTAGTTCAGCCACATTCTCGGAGATGGCCACGATCATGCTACCCACCAGGATGGAAGTAGCACGAGCTCTGACATCCTCCGTCTCTCGTGGCGTGCGGCTCGGTGGTATAGCTCGTGGCCTCCTCTAGTGCAAAGATTGGCGGCCTCTGGGCAGCTTGATCTCGCACCAAGAGGAAGAGCCGGAGAACTAGCGGCGTAGGACGAGGCGGACAAGGCTGCTCGCAGGTGAGATGACCCTATAGACATTTGGTCGTTGAGGTGAATCCTCGGTGATCAACCCACTCCCTAAGTTCGTCTCATCGAACTAAACTAGGAGAGTGGGATGGCGAAGGACCTCCCAGAGAAGCCATCGATGATGACTTGGTGAATCTGGAGTTGGGAGTCGGCGTGCTCGGGAGTGGAAGCCATAGGCGGTGGCTCCAACCGGATAGGAGCCGGATAGAAGACAAAAGCCGAGAGAGGCCGAGAAGCCGAGCTAAGGTGAAGCTGAAACCGGCTCCACGAGATTGGGGAGTTGGAGTGGGCCAAGCCGCCGGCTCCACGTGAATCGAGGCCGGAGTGAAACCGGCCGCCCGGCTCCACGTGATCGGTGGAGTGGTGTGAAGCTAAAGCCTGTGGCTCAGCAAACGAAGAAAAATAGAGCAGAGGCTCTACTTGGCTAGGCGGTGGCGTGGCCGAGCCATCGAGAATGGAGGTCTGGGTGGCGTCGGCAGCGTCGAGTGGATCCGGCGGCGAGTCGGACGGCCAAAGAAACAGCGGCGTCGGCGTCAGTCCCAGATCTGGTCTTTGGAAGGAGCTCTGATGGCGATGGCGAGGGCCGGCTCGGCGAGAGCGAGAAGCGGCGGCGGCAGGAGAAGGAGAGCACAGAGAGGCGGTGGCAAGCAAAATCCTAACCCTAACCTTGATCCAATACCATATTGGAATGGGACCTTGTCTATTCAATGGGCTAAAAAGCCAATATAACATGTACAGAGTTAGTCAATATGCAAAGAACACCACAGCTATATACATATCTAACAATTTTGCAGACGATTATTCGCTTCCTCATCATAAAGGTTAACCATGGCCGAATGAGGGAAGATGAAGCACGGAGATACTTCCAACAGTTAATTAATGCTGTTGATTATTGTCATAGCAGGGGCGTGTACCACCGGGATTTAAAAGTGAGTTCCTCTCTCTTTTTCTCTGCTGCCATTTTTCTGTCAATGAGAAATCTACTTCAAAATCTAAACTACAATACTTGCAGCCAGAAAATTTACTACTTGATTCATATGGAAATCTGAAGGTCTCTGATTTTGGGCTGAGTGCACTATCTCAGCAAATCAAGGTAAGGGTTTATTGTTTGATGCCCTCTAAGTTACTACCAACAGGTTCCAAAGTTCACACTTCGTGCATTAATAGATAACCATGTCTCTTTGATGTTTGAAAGTTCTCATACCCCTCAACATATTTTCAAGTATTTCCTATTTCTTTGTGGTCTTGTTCAGGATGATGGATTGCTGCACACAACTTGCGGGACTCCAAACTATGTTGCGCCAGAGGTAATGTCAGAAAATTGTATCCCATCATAACTTTTGTTAACATTATTGTTTCATCAAGAATCATTAATAGTTTAAATATTTCAACTACCTTTGTAATAGGTCCTTGAAGATCAAGGCTATGATGGTGCAATGGCAGATTTGTGGTCATGTGGAGTTATTCTGTTCGTTCTGCTAGCAGGGTATTTGCCTTTTGAGGACTCTAATCTTATGACGTTGTATAAGAAAGTGAGCATTGTGCGTTTTTTTTTTTGTAGCACTGCATTGTTTTGCTTGTTCATGCTTATCTGACTCTTTCCTGCCCTTGCTGGCAGATATCATATGCGGAATTTACGTTTCCACCTTGGACGTCTTTTCCTGCCAAGAGGTTGTTAACAAGAATGCTTGATCCAAATCCAATGACGGTATGCTAGAACACAAGAGCTGCTTGAAATAATCCCAAAATAAGAAAAAACATCCTAAGATAATTAAGTTAGATCACATGATGTCAGTACCATCTATCAATCAATTAATTTTCCCAGTTCTTCTGTGCTTACTAATAAGTAAGTACAGAGCTAATGTGCACCCAGCCACTAATAATCCCATCTTGCTCCATAACATTAAGCTAATTTCTTGAGAAACTGTCGCAGAGAATAACAGTTCCAGAAATATTAGAGGATGAGTGGTTCAAGAAAGGCTACAAGCGTCCCAAGTTTGATGAAAAATATGACACGACATTGGATGATGTGGATGCTGTCTTCAATGATTCAGAAGTAAGTGGATGGCCATATGCACTCTTGCATTTCTGTTTCAACCTCATGAAGAAAGTCTATCATGGGTTCAAACCGTTAACTAGTTTTGCAACTGCGATTTGATCACCTCCAGGAGCACCATGTGACGGAAAAGAAAGAAGAAGAACCGACAGCTCTCAATGCATTTGAACTGATTTCAATGTCAGCAGGCTTCAATCTTGGAAACTTATTCGACTCAGAGCTGGTACAAGATATTCCTAATTTGTTAATAGTAACCTAAAACTTTGAAAATTGTACTGTGTGATAACTTAAATCACCATGACTTTCCAAGTTCCACTGATATCGCCTAAATCATGATAGAAATACGCACTTGATTTTTTTAAAAATCAGCTATAAGTCACTCACTCAATTATACTGTATGATATAAGCTAGTAGTTCTATACTTCTATATGCCTATGTAAATATACCATTGGTTCAGATCATTTTATAATGTTAGAATGTTTTGTTCGGTTTTTGTTATGATTTTGCAATTTCATTCTTGTATACTTTCCACTTTAATTTTTAATCACTGTATCGACAGGAATTTAAAAGAGAAACAAGGTTCACATCAAAATGTCCGCCAAAAGAAATTGTTCGCAAGATTGAGGAAGCTGCAAAGCCTCTAGGATTTGATGTTCAGAAGAAAAATTACAAGGTCTGCCACCAAATGCTTCGTTTCATAACAGTCTGCATGAATATTTTTCTTAAAACCAGGAGTTTTCTAGATATCGTATATCAACTTTAAATAGATCTCTTCTGCATTCTAAAATCTTTTTTATTGTTTGGCCAGTTGAGGCTAGAAAAGGTAAAAGCGGGGAGGAAGGGAAACCTAAATGTTGCTACCGAGGTAATATGATAAAAATGCTGATATGAAATCTGCTTCAAGTAAACGTCTTCAGTCTTAACATTATTGTGCATTCAGATACTGCAAGTTGCCCCTTCTCTTCATATGGTTGAAGTTCGCAAAACAAAAGGTGACACTCTGGAATTTCATAAGGTAAATGTCATATTGTGAAGATCAAGCCATTAAAAAGCTGATATTCATGGATTAACATTGGAAAGTATTTCATTTAAGAGGTGCATCAATTCCTTGCTTTATGCTTCTCCATTCTCAGTAATCTGGATCACTGAGTTACCGGAATTGTAATTTATGCTTGGTCTTTGTCACCTTTCCTTGAATAATTTATCCTGAAATATGTAAACCTCAATATTGTGGTGCAGTTCTACAAGAATCTTTCCAACACCTTAAAGGACGTTGTTTGGAAATCCGACGATTTGCAAAGCCAACCTGCTTCCTAGTAGTAGCTTGGGAAAGGAAGGATGGGTAAACTATTAGCATCCCATTTTTCCAAGTTAATTCCATTTTCAGAGGTTGGATCAGCGAACTTGTCCATTGCATTTCTAAGTACTAGTGGGTGGTCCTGTAAGATGTTCCTGTCCCCCACCATTGTTGTAAATGCTGCATTTTGAGAGACTGCTTGGTAGAGTTGAGGTGAAGCCCATTCAATAGGTTTTGTGGGCATGTTAGTATGTTAGTTTTTTGTAAATCGTGCCAAGTCATTTTGGAACAATGTAATCAGAATTTGCAAAATGTAGCTAAATATGTTGTTGCTCCATAGTTCAATACTGAGCCAGAAAATCTTAAGCTGGTTTGTTTTCAAGAATAACCCGGCCTGCAGTTAGGATTTAGGAGCTCGTATTGGTCATCGTTTCATTCTCATTTACATTGTGAATCATGGAGTAGCTTTGTTTGCTTGTTGTTAGTACATTTGTCCAGTTGTAAATCATCAAACTAAAAAGGCAACAAGAAAGAGGAAACCATGAATTGTATGTACACCAATTAGTGTGAGTTTTCAGAGGATGGTACATGAGGGGCCGCAGCAGCCGTCGCTCCGGTGAGAGTGATCCGACTAGTGAGTGTTAAGAAATTGGGCCCAGACCAGGAGTTGTAACATCCGTTTTCGGACGGATAAATAGTAATTAGATTTCGTTTCGTTCTTCGCCGTAATTAAAGTATCAACTATTTTCGAAAACCTCCGTTCTTTCTCGGTCTGTGTTTCAAATGTAACGTTTGAAACATTCGAAATTCAATTTAGCGGTTCGGAGATTTTCTCCTCCGTTTTGAATCTCCGGGCCAAATCTGATTCGGATCTTCGCCTCTTTCCTTGGGCTCAGCCCGTGGTCTTGTTGGGCTCGGCCCACCTCCCTTCGGCCCCAGCCTAGCCCAGCCCGGCCCTTCTCTCTCCCCGGCCCGTGCACGGCACCCTTCTGAGGCCTCTCCTTCCCTTGCTTCTCCCTTTGGTCAACAGATCAAGAAGAAAGAAAAGCGGCTTCTCCGTTCCTGCTCATACGCCAACTCCACGGCGCCTTTCCTCTGCTCCAGCCGTCAGCTCGTCACCTTCTTATTCCCTTTTCTCCCTTTGGTCAACCTAACCAAGAAGAAAGCGGCCAGCAGACAGCGATGGTTGGCGTGCCCGCTCTGCTCCCGCTGCTCTCCGCTGCCGTGCCAGAGCCACCCACTCCTCGAAGTCGCCCTATCCCGCTTCTGCGGCGCCACTTCTTCGCTCGCTCATGAAGACCACCCGCGACCTTGGAGCCGTCTGCACCGCAGTTAGCCGACGACCGGAGCTTCCCTCCGTCGCAAGCCAGCGTCATCGCCGTCCTCGTCGCGCCAACCACCCGGTCGTCAAGTCGCGCCAGGACGCCACCTATTGCCGCTTTAATGTATACAGACCCGGCGTCATCGTGGCGTCACCGTCGTCCTCTCGCGATCGAAAGACCGCCCTCGTCGTGAATCGTCAAGGACGCACTCGACATCACCAACTCCGCCTCGCCTTGACCCGCTCATGGCGCCCATGCCGCCGGGGCCAAAGATTGACCGCTCGTCCTCGCCCGCCTCCCTCCGTTGCCTTGCCTTCTCTTTAAAGCCCCCTTCTCCCTCCAGAGCTCCCCACGCCGCCCCATTGGAGCTCGGTAAGTCCACAAGCAAAATTCGCCCCTCTCGCTTGATTCGCCGCCACCTCCAGTTCTTCTCGCCTCCGCCACTTCCGTATGCCCGCCAATCGTCATCACCGTGAGCCTCGGCCCCAGACCATTTCCCCTCAAGCCGATTCGAAATCCCCACCGGCCGCCGCAATCTCTCTTCTTCCCCAACTCCTACCGTGAGAGACCATGTGGAGGTCGTCCGTGTGAGTGATGAGTAATTGACAAAGGTTTTAGGTCACGAGTTTGGTTTGTGTGGTCTGACCTTGTCGTTCGCCGGTTCACGCGTTTTCGTGAAGTCAATCGTATGTGTCGAGGATAATCGAACGCCGCGCAGTATTGGGCGATGATTTAGCGGTCGCGGTTGATCCGCCGGTAACATGGCGGTTGTCCGATTGTATTGTGAGGTTCGCCATTTTGGTGATTTGAGTTTTGGATAGGTCATATCCAGTGTGTTCATGCATATGTGTTGCATATTGCATGTTTGAGCTAACGTTAGGTCAAGTTGTGAAGAACTTGTTCCGGTTTCGTGTTTCTTATGCGTGTGGTGCGCAGGACGTCGAGTGAAGTCGTGGCGAGACACGGTGGATCGGACTAGGCGCAGTGTGCCGAGGTCGAACGGTCGAGGATGTGTCGAAGACGAGCGTGGACTCGAGGTGGTTCTGGCGTCGGCGAGACAAGGAGCGGAAAGCTTCCTTGAAGGTGCGTAAGGGCGAATCGGAAATCGCAAGGCCGCACAAGCGAGGCGGGCTCCGTTGGACTTAGCGGGCATAGCAGGCGAGACCCGTTAGCCAAGCGCTATAAAGGAGAGGAGGGCTGCATGCCCTCTGGAGCACTTGGGTGGAATTAGGGTTTTAGAGTCAAAAGAGGCTTTGTGAGGTTGTTTCTCTTTTGCTCTTTAGTTGTTGAGAGTGGAGGTGTAGGCGAGTAGTGCTCCTCGCTTGTCCCCTTCTTGGTTTTGTGTTCATCTCCCCTCAAGTATGGATGAGTGTTTGTTCTTGAGTTGTGAGAGTGAGGAGATGGATTGAGCCTACATGTAATCATCCCTCCGGTTCTAATGTCCATGCGTATGGGGATGTATCTATGTGTTTTTCGCTTTTGATTCAATGAATGAAATCAAGTTTGTCTCTCGAACTCTTGTTACGTTCTTCGTGACTCCCATTTGATGATTTCTTGATTTTGTGAGTCTCTTGTTGTTTCTTGTTGGGAAGCCTCAAAATGAGTTGTTCTATGATGGGTTAGTGTCACAAGATCATTTGATCGATTTCCCGAAGAGCAAACTTGGTTTAAATCTAAGATTTCGGTTTTGGGTTGTCTCGTTCTTCGTTCTTCCTTTTTGGTTGATTCCTGAGATTTTGTGGATGGATCTACTCAATCGTTTCTTGGAATAGGTTCCTAACATCCTTAGGAAGGTGTGTTCCAAATTTGGTCAAGTTTGGCCGCGTAGATCAAAAGTTACATTGATTTTCGTTTTGAAACCCGAGCGGATTTTGCTGTTCGGGACAATCGGATGAACAAGACTTAACAACATGGCTGTCTCGGGATCATGGTACAACCGCCGTTTGTTCGTGATTGTAGCCGATCATGCAGTACAACCGCCATTTACTGTGGTTGTCTGATTGTCCCGATTTGTTCGGCTCTTCCTCGTTTTTGTTTGTTTGAGCTTTGGGGGTGAGGTGGATTCAACATAAGACTTCCTCTCGGCTTAATCATTGATCTTCATAGCTCTCATAGCTATTGGAGTGATTTATAAGTTGAATCCATTCTTTGCGAAAAAGATTCGGTGCTCTATTCACCCCCTCTAGTCGCCTTCCGGTCCTTCAATTGGTATCGAGCGGTTAGCTCTTTTCAATAGATCTTAACCGTCTCAAGAGCCGTGGCGATGGACAAGTACTCGACCAAGCCGCTTTGTTTTTCGATGGCATCGATTACCCTTCCGGAAGAGCGAATGGAGACATACATCCAGCCCGGTATGCCATCCGGCGAAAGGTCAAGGTTCGATTCATTTGTTCTGCCGATGAGAACATCAATGCCGGAACATGGTTGATGTTGAGGCGAATGCAAAGGCAAGGAACATCATCATCCGGGGTTTGAGTCGTAGTGAGTTTGACCGCATATCTCACTTTGTCGTCCCCCTCGATATCTGGGTGACCCTCGGCGCATATCATGAGGGCACCACCCAGATCAAGACGGTTCGACAGACCGATTCAAACGAGAATACAACAAATTTGAGATGCTTGGTGGTGAGTCCCTAGATGAGTGCTTCAGACGTTTTCACAAGATCTTGAGCAACCTCCGAGCGGTCGGTCTCACATACCCGACTTCGGACAATGCTCGTCGGATGCTCCGCGGACTCGATCTGCGTGTTTGGGAGATGAAAGTGACCACCATCAAAGACACGACAGACCTCTCGACCTGACTCTTGATGCGCGTACTCGCGCCTCAAGACTCACGAGATTGACGTTGTCTCTCGATCGAAGTCACGATCGATGGCCTTAGTCACCAATCCGATTTCTTCTTAAGACTTTCTTGATTCTTCTTGCGGTTTCTCCTTGTCGCTCTCGTGACATAACCGATGATCGCTTAGAGCAACTTATGGATGAGCGACTTGCCCTCCTTGCTCGAAGATTCTCCCACGCTTACAAAGGAGGAGGGACAGAAGAGAGGAGGACCCGTGATTTGCTTGAGTGTGGTGGCCCCAACCACATCCGAGAAAACCGCCCTAAGCCGAGAAGGGCAAGAACGACTCTGGCGGTTCGGGCAAGAACGACTACACCGACAAGAACTGCAACAAGAAGCCTCCAGCTCGGGCGCCCAAGAAGAAGAAGTTCCGCAACTTTGGCAAAGCCAAGAAGCTCTTCCACTGCGTCCTCACCGCCGACGACCTCGACCTCGGCGAGGTGGAGGGATGGAAGCGACGATGACGGGGCGGGTGACCAAGAGCCCAAGGATGGCGGCGACGACTTCTCCCAAGATGTGCTTCATGGCCCTCGAGGGCGAACTTCGGCGACAATGAAACAGTACTCCGACACTGGGCGAGGTAGATCCCACCTCTGACAGCTCAATCATGCTTTTCTTAAGCTAGGAGGTTTTCATGCTAAAGCTAAGGCTAGGTGTCTTTGAGTTAGAGAAGGAAATAGATAGACCGTCACTAGAGATTATTGCTCTTACATCCGCCTCCTTCTAGTGATGATTGTGATACATGCTCTGCTTTCTTTGGTTGATATGGAGAAGTTAAGGACCTCACATGATAGTGTGTCCTCCAAACTTGATAGTGTTAAGGTGGAGAATGTTAGTCTACTTCTTTGAGTTAGAGTTGAGTAGGATGGTCATTACCCTACTTATTCTTGATGAGACTACTTCTCCCACCTCATGTGAGGTAAGGACATTCTTTGCTAGAGGATCTTATGCCATGCTTCTTGATCTCGCTGAGTCTTGTGAAAATTGCAATAACTTGAAGATGAACTTAAAACGGGCGGATCATAAAATTGAACTACAAGCTTCTTTACTTGGCCGATTGTTTCATGCTTGAACTGTCCTAAGTTAATCTATTAACTTGAGGTCGTCTCCAAACAGTTCAAGATATGATTGATCATGAAAGGAAGTTGGCTCGGTTTGCTTCTAAGGACCTGTTAGCTCACCATGCATTAAGTGTAACAAACTAAAATCGACTTGATTGCTTTGGATGAGAAATGTGTGAAGCTAACTAAGGACCTTCTAGAGAAGTCACATTGTGCTTGCAATATGATTGTGGAGAAGGGGAGAAGCCCTGTGGTAAGGATGAGGCGCTTAGCAACGTGAACCAAGCTGCTAGCGAGGGATCATCCCTTGAGTCTACTGTGCTTGCACAAGCTATTCTTCCCTCTCGTCTTTGGTTCTTCTTTTGCTCCCTTACCTTCTTTTTTCTTCTTCCCCCGCTCTTCTTGCACCTCTCTCTTTCGGGAGTGTCGGTACCTTATGAACACTCTCGAGAGATTTGTAGGAGGCAAGAAGAAGCTCAATCTTATTCTAGACCAATCTAAGATCTGCAGATTTAATCGGGGTCTAGGATATGACTTCTTTGAGGACATGAGGAAGCATCCACCGCCGTGCTCGGACCCATAGCACTGTGTGATCGAGAGGCCCAGCCGGGAGAAAGTCCATTTCAAGTCGTGGGCTATGTCGAGGATTTCGACGAGAAGGTAATTTCACATCTTGCTTCTACCTCTCGAAAGGTGAAGTATCACCGCACCTTCGTCGGAAGATGGACACACGATCGATCGATGCTTGGTAGCGCCAAGATCGTAGCGTAGAGACCATGTTGAGTCTCTTAGGCGCATTCAGTGGTCGGCCCTGACCTTGAGTGCACCTAAGACCAACACGAGGTCTAGGCTTGTTTCTTCGATGGGTTTGTGCGACATCGAGGACTTGGTTTTCCGAGTTTTACGGTTTTCGTCCTCATCTTTGCTTTCGATCGTGACTTCCGCCGTCTGAGGTAGATCTCGTTTTCCCCATCGAGATAGCTACCCATGGCGTGTTCGATCTGTTGCGGGTGCTCGACTTCGCTCCTTCAGTAGCGATCGGACTCAAAGAATGACTTTCTTCTGCTCTTAGACCTTCTGCGTGAGTGACAGAGGCGTAGAGTAGATAGAGGTCGATCGGGCTTGACTACTTCATCCTTTCGGCGTGTTACTTCGATATTGGGTGCCAAAATCATTGTTGATTTATCGATCTTCGAGACTTTACTCTGTTTGACTCGAGTTCGCGGGTAGGGAAGGAGAAGGTTTGGCTTGTAGACTCGGTTGTTCTCGTCATATGACCGGAGACTCCGTTGGTTCTCTTCCTAGCCCGCGCTCCGGTGATGAGGCGATCACCTTCGGAGACGCTTCGTCTGGGCGCGTCATCGCCAAAGGTACTTGTCGCGTATTAATGCTTCTTTTATTCTTAAGGATGTTGCCTTGGTTAGTAAGCTGCGGTACAATTTGCTTTCCGTTTCTCGACTTATTGATGACGGTTTGAGGTGAGCTTTAAGAAAACAATTGCAAAATTCTTGACTCTTGGGTAGTCCGGTTTTGCGGATTTCTCGTTATGGGAGGATCTTTCGTCTTGATTTCTCTGAGTCTTCCGCGATCCTCTCGGTGTTTAGTTGCTTCGAGTCCCGCGATCTCTCTTTCGGCATAGGAGACTTGGTCATATTGGATTTGACCATTTGACCCGAGTTAGCGACCATGATCTCATTAAGTGGTCCGCGAAACTCAAGATGGTCAAAGATCTTGTTTGCACTCCATGCCGCAGACGCGGCAAGATGGTTGCCGCTTCTCATCCTCGGTCCACACATTACTATGACCGATGCAGACCGACAAATTGCTCCACATGGACACAGCTTGGACCAAATTCGAAAGTGATCGGCAGGAGGAAGTGGTATGTTCTTGTTGTGGTCGATGACTTCTCGAGGTACTCTTGGGTGTTTTCTTAGCCTCGAAGGACGAGACATTTACACATTTCGAGGTCTTTTAGTAGGTCGTCTGTTGAGCTCCGGGTGCCTTCTGAGCGATCCGCAATGACAATGGCACGGAGTTCAAGAATTCCTACTTTGAGAGTTTCTGCGGTGAGGCAGTGTAGAGCACCGATTCTCTTCTCCATCGTCCCTCGGCAAAATGGCGTTGTGGAGAGGAAGAACCGCACCTTGGTCGAGATGGCGGGACGATGCTTGATGAGTACTCTACACCGAGGAAGTTTTGAGAGGCCATTGCGACGCGTGCCATGTTTGAATCGAGTTTTCTTGGGCACTCCTACATCGCACTTATGAGTTTGAGATACTGGTAAAGCCCAGCGTCTCTCATTTTCGTGTGTTTGGTTGCAAGTGCTTTATTTTGAAGTCCAGGGAACCTAGATAAGTTCGAGTCACGTTCTGTGGCGGTATCTTTCTAGGCTACTCGACTTCTTGGCGGGCTTATAGGGTGCAGGCTGCGAGTCTAGCAAAATGGTAGAGACCTCATGAGGTGACTTTTGATGAGGCGGTCAGGACTAGGCCGATATCTCGAGTTCTTTAGAGCGATCCGAGACCATCTTTGTGGATGATGAGGACGATGGAGATGACGGTTGTCTACGATCCTGTCCCTCATCCACTCCTTGAGGTGCCGTCTTCCACCGCACCTCGAGGTGATCGACCTGCCTTCGCTTCCTCTGGAGCTAGTGGCTCTGTTCCTACCTCGTCGGCTCATGAGGTAGAGGCCACTTCTTCATCTCTCCCAGACCTCCTAGACACTTCCGGAAAGTTCATCCTTGAGAGCAGATCATTGGAGATCTTTTTGAGCGTGTTACCCGCTCAAAATCGCTTATCTCAATTCTGTCTCCATTCTCGCCTTCATTGCCTCTTTTGAGCCCAAAGATGTTTCTCATGCTTTATCGATGAGTCATGGGTCAATGCCATGCATGAGGAGCTAGAAAATTTCGAGAGGAACAAGGTCAGTCGCTTGTTGAGCCCCCACGAGGCCACAATATCATTGGAACCAAGTGGGTGTTCAAGAACAAGCAGAGCGAGGATGGGGTAATCATCCCAAACAAGGCGAGATTGGTAGCTCGAGGGTTTTCCTGTGTTGAGGGTCTAGACTTTGAGGAGACCTTTGCCCTCAGAGCTCGACTTGAAGCCATTAGAATCACCTTGCCTTTGCAGCTTCTAAGGGTTTCAAGCTTTACCAGATGGACGTGAAGAGTGCCTTCCTCAATGGCCTTATTGAGGAGGAAGTCTCGTCCGACAAACCTCCGTGTTTCGAGAACCCCAAATACCCTAACCATGTCTTCAAGCTTTCAAAACAGTATGGACTTAAGCGGGCTCCCGAGCTTGGTATGAGAGGCTTAAGTCCTACTTGATAAGTCATGGTTTTGAGATGGGTATAGTTGACAAGACCTTGTTCATCCGCCAAGCATGGCATCGACCTTCGCTTTCGTCCAGATCTATGTCGATGACATTATCTTTGGCGGCTCTTCCCATACTGGTTTCCCGGTTCTCGGATGTCATGAGCACCGAGTTTGAGATGAGTATGATGGGTGAGTTGACCTTCTTCCTTGGCTTCCAAATCAAGCGGACTCGGGAGGTACATTTCTTCATCAAGGAAAGTACACTCGTGACCTCTGAAGCGCTTGACATGAGTGATGGTAAGCTTTGTGTCGACTCCCATGGCTTCTCTGACCTATCTTGACCCAGATGAGGATGGCGAGCCGCTTGATCAAAAGGAGTTTCGCAGATGATTGGCTCCTCTTGTACCTCAACGCCTCGAGACCGGACATACATTTTTACGTGTGTTTGTGCGCTCGCTTCGAGCTTCTCCTCGCGTTTCTCACCGCCAAAGTGAAGCGCATCTTCGACCTGCGAGCTACTATTGACTATGGTATCCGGTACTCTTCCTCATCTGTCTTTCCTTGAGAGCCTTTTCGGATCACGATTATTTGTCAGCAGGATAGATAGGAAGAGCACTTCGCACCGCCAATTTCTTGGCACTTCTCTTGTTTCTGGTCTTCAAGGAATGCAGTGTTACCTGATCCACCGCAGAGGCCGAGTATGCGTTCTTTGCAGCCGATTCTTTGTAGTCAAGTGCTCGGATGGCTTCGACCTGCGGGACTTTGGGTTAGTTATCGGCGTTGTTCCACTCTTTGTGATAACACTTCGCGATTAACATTGCCAAGAACCCAGTCAAGATTCCCACCAAGCACATCGATATTCGTTTCCACTTCCTTAGAGACCATGTAGAGAAGGGCGATATAGTGCTCCGGTTTGTGAGAGTGACCACCAGTTGGTGACATTTTCACCAAGCCTTTGGATTGTTCGAGGTTTTCACTCTGAGGAGAGCTTGGGGTGGTTTGTCCTTATGGACTATAGTGAGGGAGCTTTGGGTTTCTTGCTCTACTATATTATTTATGCTCTTGCTCCTTCTTTGTTGCATTGCATTTTGGGTGCATTTGGGATTAGTCCTCCTAGCATAGATTAGAGTGCTTCTTTTGTCTAGTTGTTTAGATTTACTGCTCTTATCTTGTGATTCTAGGATCTTTGCTTATTAGTCATCTCTTCTCACTAGGTTGAGCTTACTCACTTCTTATAGGTTCTAGCAAGGGTTGGGCCACCCTTGGGTAGACAGGAACGTGTTTGCTCCTTAGTGTGTTAGTGGGCGCTTGATAGTCCTAGAGTCATATGGGGTAGATAAGAGTCGATCGAGCCATAGTATTCTCTATATCTTATCTATGCTTTAAGGATCTTGTTTTATGTTTTCTTTGCGACTTCTCGATTTATTGTTTTGGTTCAAGGGAGTTCTTTTGGGAGCTTCGAGCTTAATTTTGAGTTAACTCAACTTGAACTAAAAGTTGCATCTAATGTTGAGGGAGCCGGATCTTCGCTTTTCTAGCATTACGCATTGTCATATAACTACATTGAGCCTTGATTATTATCCCGCTATGATATGTTTACAATGCTTTACACCTTGTCATGACTTGTGCTTATTTGCTAGATTTATCATGACTTCATATGTGTAGCCTAGCTTTTGCCATGATAAGTTAATTAAAATTGCTCAACTTAAACTAAAACTTGTCATGTTAGCACTCGAGATTAGTCTTTCTTGAGATATCTTTTTATGATTCATGCCATGTCAAATAGGTTTGGGTAGAGTGATGAATCTATATTGAGCCTTAGATTGAGCTGTTTTAGTCTCTTGATGATGCATGAGTTAGTACAACTTGTTAAAAGGCAAAAGATCTCTTTTGTGCGAAAAAACCGATCTCACCAATTCTCTCCTATGAGACGGCTTGCCATTGCACTTGGCATGAACTTAGGGGGAGTTTTGGGTGACCTAGACTATCTTCTTAAGCTTCTCGCTTGGAGTAGTCGCATAAGGCTTGAGACCTAGCACATGATAAAACAAAAATCTGGTTGGAAACCACCATGAATTTCAAAAGAAAATATGTTTCATGTGTTCAATGTGCTTAAAGCCACAAAAAGTATCATGTACTTTAACCAATGTTTCAATCTTGAGCATAGCACTCTATTTGGTCTCAATTTAAGCTTCTTAGTTCCGCTTAGCTTATTGACATGGCTCGCATCATCCTTGGATATCTCTAGCTAGACTTTGCTCATTGATGACTTGACTTGCTCACATAATGTACCTCATTTTCAGATTGTCATCTATGTGTTCTAGCTAGCTTATACATATCTTGTCATGATCTAGATAGCCTTTTTATTAAGTTATGGCTTGGTGTATTACATTATGGTCATTATGGATAATTCTCATGGCTCTAAATGCTTAGAATAATCAAACTTCACCATTTCATCCATTGACATGTCATTTTCTCTCTTGAGCATTCTTGATGTGTTTATTGCCAAAAGGGGAGAATAGAGAAGAAAAGTCTCATTGGGGAAATGAGTTTAGAGCTTTGGAGAACAATTTGCTCTTTTAGTTGTTGCTCTAATGTTCATACATCGACATGGTCATTGTTTCACTCTTCTTCTTTGGACCATGTTGGATTCTTCAAACTCAAACTCAACTTTGCTCTTTTTTTCGAGTTTGTCAATATACTCATCAAGGGGAGATTGAGAGACCATGTGGAGGTCGTCCTGTGTGAGTGATGAGTAATTGACAAAGGTTTTAGGTCGGTCGAGTTTGGTTTGTGTGGTCGGACCTTGTCGTTCTGCCGGTTCACGCTGTTGCGTGAAGTCAATCGTAAATTGTCGGGATAATCGAACGACCGCAGTATTGGAGCCAAGACGACCGGAGTCACGGTTGATCCGCCGGTAACATGGCGGTTGTACTGGAATTGTATTGTGAGGTTCGCCATTTTGGTGATTTGAGTTTTGGATAGGTCATATCCAAGTGTGTTCATGCATATGTGTTGCATATTGCATGTTTGAGCTAACGTTAGGTCAAGTTGTGAAGAACTTGTTCCCGGTTTCGTGTTTCTTGTCCGTGTGGCCGCAGGACGCCGAGTGGAGTCGTGGCGAGACACGGTGGATCGGACTAGGCGCAGTGGCGCCGAGGTCGAACGGTCGATGTGTCGAAGACGACGTGGACTCGAGGTGGTTGCGAGGCGTCTTGAGACAAGGAGCGCGAAGCTTCGGAAGGTGCGTAAGGGCGACCGGAAATTCGCAAGGCCGCACAAGCGGGCGGCTCGTTGGACTTAGCGGGCATAACGGGCGGAGACCCGTTAGCCAGCGCTATAAAAAGGAGAGGAGGGCTGCATGCCCTCCCGGAGCACTTGGGTGGAATTAGGGTTTTAGAGTCAAAAGAGGCTTTGTGAGGTTGTTTCTCTTTTGCTCTTTAGTTGTTGAGAGTGGAGGTGTAGGCGAGTAGTGCTCCTGCTTGTCCCCTTCTTGGTTTTGTGTTCATCTCCTCAAGTATGGATGAGTGTTTGTTCTTGAGTTGTGAGAGAGGAGATGGATTGAGCCTACATGTAATCATCCCTCTGGTTCTAATGTCCATGCGTATGGGGATGTATCTATGTGTTTTTAAGCTTTTGATTCAATGAATGAAATCAAGTTTGTCTCTCTAACTCTTGTTCTCGTTTCTTCGTGACTCCCATTTGATGATTTCTTGATTTTGTGAGTCTCTTGTTGTTTCTTGTTGGGAAGCCTCAAAATGAGTTGTTCTATGATGGGTTAGTGTCACAAGATCATTTGATCGATTTCCCGAAGAGCAAACTTGGTTTAAATCTAAGATTTCAGTTTTGGGTTGTCTCTGTTCTTCGTTCTTCCTTTTTGGTTGATTCCTGAGATTTTGTGGATGGATCTACTCAATCGTTTCTTGGAATAGGTTCCTAACATCCTTAGGAAGGTGTGTTCCAAATTTGGTCAAGTTTGGCGCGAGATCAAAAGTTACATTGATTTTCGCTTTTGAAACCCGAAGCGGATTTTGCTCGTTCGGGACAATCGGATGAACTGGCTTAACATCTGCGGTTAGTAGCGGATCTGCGTACAACCGCCGCTTGTTCTATGGTTGTCTTGGATCATGCAGTACAACCGCCATTTGCCCGTGGTTGTACCGATTGTCCCGATTTGTTCGGCTCTTCCTCGCTTTTTGTTTGTCGAGCTTTGGGGTGAGAGTGGATTCAACATAAGACTTCCTCTCGGCTTAATCATTGATCTTCATAGCTCTCATAGCTATTGGAGTGATTTATAAGTTGAATCCATTCTTTGCGAAAAAGATTCGGTGCTCCTATTCACCCCCTCTAGTCGCCTTTCCGGTCCTTCAGCCGCACCGCCTTTCGCCACCACCCGCTGTCCACGACCACTCTCCTGGCCACCCCGCCAAGCCCATTAGAACCACTCGCCGAGCTCTACCCGTGCTCCCCTTCCTGGCAACCATCACCGAACCGCCCCTCCGCAGTGACCGCCGCGCCACCGCTTCTCCACCACCCCGCCATCGTCCACCATTCGGCGCCGCCACCCGTCACCACCTCCGCCAGCAGACTAGCCTCCCGTCGGTGTCCTCGCCTCGTCCGCCAGTGACCAGAGCCGCGCTGCCATGTCAAGACCGCCATACCACGCCGCGCTCAAGCGAAGCCTGTTGCGTGTTCGGTTCGGCAGCATCAGGCCCCCATCATTAAGTGTTAATGACACTTTAAAGGCCTTAATGATGGTCATTAAAACCCCGTGCCGCCCTAAGCCTCCCCTCCTCATCGACGTGGGCCCTGAGCATCAGAGCCGCAAGCCCACCCCCCTTTCATCGCCCAGGTGGGCCCTAGCGCCACTGCAGCCGTGGACCGGCCAGACTGTTCACGTGGACTTGGTCCAAGACTGCTCATGGACCCGAGACCATCTCTCTTTTTTCCTTTCCAATTTAAGCTTTGTTAATTCAGATCTCCTCCGTCATAACTTCAAAAATTGCAAAATAAATTTCTAAAAATTCGTTAAATCAAGATCTTGCTAATAGCATAGGACTTGATTAATTTGGAGTTCATTTGTGTATTCTTTTGTATTTACTTGCTCTCTTTGCCGTTGTGCCTTTTTTTCTGAATTCGCCTGCTTAGGATTTGAAGACAGGAGATCCTCAAGTTGATCAAGACCAAGACTATCACGATCACCTAGCCTCTAACCAAGGCGAGTCAATACTTTGACCATGTTGCTCCTACATTTTATGTAAATTATGTTCTTTTAAATTAACAAATTGCATGCTTTAATTTTTAATCAAATGTATGTTAAAGCTTAAGGTAGTTAAAGGCCCACTTGATGTTTAAATAATTATTATGCCATCCTTGATAACTTGAATCCATTAGCCTTTGTCACCCTAGTAATTATATGGTAATACTAGTTATAGGGTGTACTTGAGCGACATGCTAGCCTTGCTCAAGTACCGGGGTATTAAATACCCCAATCATCATGTCTTCAAATATAAAATGTTTTGGGTAGTCATTGGTGGTCCATTGACTAAGGTGAGAAAATAATTTGGTTTACTCCTCAAAAACCCTAAATTGCTAGCTCTATCTGGGCGGATGGTGAGGCGGTTGGTGCTCCGGGAGCACGAGAATGATTGGGTTGTGGAATGAACCGCCCAGATAACCCTAAGGACTTAATCTGGTCACGACCTCCCGTGTTAAACAAGTACAACCACAAGTCTGCAGAAAAACTTGCGACTTAGCTTAGTAGATTTATTGAACCTTGATGCCATTTCATTTGGCGGATAAATAGGGAGCCAAGTGGATTCATTCTGCTTGAATGGGACACCAAGAGGAGGGTGACGTTTGCGGTCGGCGAGGTATAGCACCGCTATGCCGGCCGAGGTAAAACATCCCGCCAACATCATGGGCGTAACCCTATATGTGCGAAATGACGAATGGGTGAGATAAGTCGAAATGTTATTGTGACAACCTCTCGACTACACATCTAAGGAATTGTGTGGGCAACGAGTTAATTGTCTCTTGTGGGTAAAGTGTACTACCTCTGCAGAGTATTAAACTGTTTAAATGTAGTGCGTTTACGGTCAAAATGACATGGGAACTTAACTTGAGTTAGTTCTATTTCAAAACTTTGTGGGTGGTATAAAAATGTGGCGGGCTCACCTAGCCCTGAATTTGTTTTTCCCTGGGTGGATGTACCCTAGTGCTGTCAATAAGGTGGATGTAACCTTAATCAAAATAAGCATGAAGGTGGAGGTAACCTCTGCTGATATAATTATTGCACATTACTCTCTTTATAAAAAATTGCAATTTGTTAAAAATGCTAAGTCATAGGATTTGTAACTATAATATTGCAAAACTTGCTTTCGCAAATAAAAGAACCCGAGCCATCCTTGTTAAGCCTTGCATATATATAATTGCATTGTGTGTGTTGGCTCATGAAAGCACGATAGTAGTGCTCATTCTCGCTTCTCCCCACCCTTCGATAATGAAGATGAAGGAGACTACGCCTACTACGATGGACCGTAAGATGATGGACAAGGATATGACGAGGAGTAGAATAGTTACAGAGTTTAGATCTCGCCCGGTCTAAGTAGACTATATGGTACAGCGTACAACCGATATTATCCAAATTTCTTGGTTAATATCCGTCAGACATGTGTCACCCGATCGCTTTCGTGTGGGATGAGCCCTACCTTCCCTTTTGCTTCCGCCAGAGACTTGGTCGTTCTTTTGTAATGTAATATATTTGGCCTTGTGCGGCCCTTTTGTAAAACTCGACCCGATGAGGTCTATGTTATCTGTGTTGTAATATATTTGTTTCAGTTCACGCCTTGTATGAATGATTCAAGAATGTGTACCGTGAAGTGCTAGCTAATGATCCAGGAATAGCACAATGATTCACGAGAGGATTTGGATTCTCGTAATCCGTGTCCCAAAGCAGAGCCGGTATCGAGCATACGACTATAGGACCCTAGTTAGACCGGTCGATGGCCTTAAGGACTTAGATCTTATTTTAAAAATTAAGAAAAGTTTTGCCAAAAATATAGAGTATTTATTGCTTCTACTCATCATTCCTAGTTCCATACTTATCTCTATTATCATTAAGTGTTACTAATCTTTTCTCTGTTTCAAAATTTGTAGATGGCTTCTCCTCCACCGCAGCCCATGGGACCATAGCTCTCATGGAGTTAATGAAGGCGGTTTCACGAACTCCTTCGCGAAATGATGCAGCTTCTTAGCTTCCCCGCCTCCGCTCTTCGAGAGGACTAAGACGATGGTCATGGCTCACGAGTCTTGGGACATGGAGGTTTTCCTCTATGCCAGACCATGAGTTCACGACCCACGTGTTCTCATCTTGAGGCACCCACCGCCAGCAGCTCCGACGCCATCCAGATGCAGCCGTGTCGCCACACCCGCTTGTGTCGATACACGAGGTCCTCCTACAAGATTCGCCGTCTTGCTTCTTCCGTGTCTCTCGACGGAGAGCCCCTCCCGGAGATCTTCGACGCCAGAGACGACGAGCCTCGCTGACCCACGGTGCGATTGACCCAAGCGATGATCCACAACATCCACTCCCACACCAAAGAAGATCCGACAGCCGGATGCTTCACCGGCAACGAGGCCCACTCCGACACCCTTCGCACCAACATGATCGAAGCGATGAAGCCCACCATGTTGCCATGTGGGAGAGACACCATCGGCGTGGGCGAGACATCATCAAGATGGAGAGAGACGCCGCGGTGCAGGTAGCACGCCTCACCGCGCCTTCTCGCGCTCGGCTCCGGCTTCGGCTCCAGCTCCAGCCTCCTCCGCGCAGAGGACTCCGCGACCAGTCGACGGCGCGCAAGAGCGTCACGGCGCCCGATCGCCGCCCTTCAACGACCTTCCGGTGTCGGCGTGACGCAGCCCCGCCGTTCTGTTCACTTCGCCACAGGTCACTCGAGTTGCTCTCGTTCACGAAGCCATCGAGCCGCTCCCTCCGTTCCTCGATGGAGTAGTTAGGATAGGCTAGGATAGCTAGCGGCTGCTTGCTAAGCGCTTTTGGTTGCAAGCACTTTTGTTTCTCCCTTTGTAGACGATGTGTATCTTGTGTCATGACTTAGCTTAGCGATAAGCTTTGTTTGAAAGTCATGTAACACTTAACCCCTTAATATAATGCGCCTCATTCTAGGCTTTGTATTGTATTGATTTTGATCTTCTGCTTGGTTCTTTTTGTGTGCCTTAGAGGCTAGTGAACCCTCATATATGCCTCTCTAGTCCTCTCTAGTTCTAAATCTTATCTTTTCTTCAGATGCCGCCAAGAAGAGCCGCCGCCTCTGTCTGTGGAGCCTTGTCGCCGCCCAGAAGAGGTCAGGTCGTGGTCGTGGTCGTGGTGAACGTATCTCCCCACCGCCAAATGCACCACCATAGCCCAAAGAACTCAGATTCTCCAAGCTATAAGAGCGATTAGCACGATGGAATGACCTACCACAACTCCAAGTTGGCGATTTTCTCGAGACAAGACCTCTAACTTTCTCATCCACAAGTGAAGCCTTGAAACTAAGGATTGGCCTCATGACTTGAAGAAGAAGCTTGTCTTGCATCTTTGTCAGGCAGAGAACGACAAAGTGAGCTTTGCACCACAACCCAAAGGATCACCTAAGAAAAGCCGTCACAATGAAGACACCCGTGTCCCTACACCGAGAGGACCCCAAAAGGCTATCACTTGCTTCTATTGCAGAAATACCGGATACTACGCCAACAAATGCCCCCAATGGAATCTTGAAAAACCTACAAGGAAAGTCATCGTCACCAACATCAGCATTGACAACAAAGAAATCATCAAGGGCCCCAGCAAGAGGCAAGCCGTACCTACTAAAGTTTTATCCGACCCAGAAGTTCCGCCAAATGCTTGCCTTGAATGTGGCAAGACAGGACACGTCGCCAATCATGTCCTCCAATACGATAAAATACAAGAGGAGCATGTTTTGCATGTGGGCAATATGGACACTATTGCTACACGTGCCCAGCTCCCTACTGCCCCTAACTACGATGAGGACCACCACCCCGTGAAGGCCCGACGATAAAATTATGTGCTTCCTCCGGAAGGACAAGATCATCGCCCAAGGATTGCTCCCTATGCATTCTTGACCAAAGCAAATGGGTTGCAAAGGACAAGTTTCAAGTTGCTATGAGCATCGCCATGAATAAAGTTGGCGGGACAACCCACTAGTAGGATGCTTCCGCTCTTCCTCCTTTGTTCTCCCACGCCTAGTGTGCTTTTCCCTCTAGCCTATCGTGCTTCCCTCATCCCATCTTGTCGCCTGAGAAATGATTATGGGAGAGTGTTCAATTGAGTATAGTCGCATGGCAGCTAATCTTGTTGAGCATAAGTGGTGTGTGTGAGACAAAGCAAGATGGTTTTTGGATATCATTAATGGGACTGATATGGAGAATTTTTAAGCTTTGTCAATGTGATAAATTCTTGTGAATACTAGAAAGCGATGGTGAATAAACCTTGTTTATGAAAGGTTTAAAGAATAGCAAATCGGTGGGTTATATAGATTATGAAGAAGGAAAATGATCATAAAGAGAAGTTTTGATCAACCATGAAAGGTATAGGAATCTAAGGTCTTGATTTGATTATTAGAAGGAATTGGATCTTCATCTAATCTTAAGTTGATTATGATGTTGGTTGACAACTTTGGAATGGAGTTATGTGTGCATTAAAGGCGAGAGAATAGAATGCTAAGAAAATTGGATTTTCTTATGATTCACGATATTAATTTGGAGAGAGTTAGTTGAATCATGATTGGGTTATAGAACTATAATTGTGGAGATTGGATTATAGAACTATAATTGTTGGATGATGGATTATAGAAAAGTGTTACGGTGGGAATTTGATCAAGGAATTACCCGATTAATGAGGAATGGATTATAGGATTACCAATTCATGATGTTGATTTTGGTATAATGGATTGGATCAGGAAGTATGGAATTAAATGGTTATGTGGTAACATTGGATTCAATTGAATATGATTAAATAGAGAAGTTGGGATTTATCGAAATTTTGGTTGGATTATAGAGATATGCCTTGATCAGATTACGAAAGGGTATAATTGCTAGATATTGGATTATACAAACATTTGATTGTGGGATATTAGAATATATGATGGAAGTATGCCTTCTCGATATTGGAGATGGACTAAATAACTATTGATTAGATGGTGATAAAATAATTGATGGATTAAAATTGGAATTTTGGATTACAAGCGCTCTTTTGGGAGGTTCCATAATGGAGATATTGGGTTTATATAAAGACATCCCGAGGATCAGAATTGATACAAATGCTTGAAGAATTAAGTGATTAATGTCGTGGTTTAGTCAGGAAGGTTGGAGGAAGCAGCCTACATCAGTGGCAGAAGTTCGTAGTTTTCTCGGTTTGGCCGGATACTACCGATACTTCATAGAAGGATTCTCTGAGCTTCTCAAACCGATGACCCACCTACTTAAGAAAGAAAAGAAGTATGAATGGACAGATGCTTGTGAGAAGAGTTTTAAAGAATTGAAGAAGAAGTTGACTTCTGCACCAGTATTGACCCTGCTGGACATTCATCAAGACTTTGAAGTCTACTGTGATGCATCGCGCCAAGGTCTTGGATGCGTGCTTATGCAAGGAGGAAAGGTTGTAGCTTATGCATCCAGACAACTTCGCCCTCATGAAGACAACTATTCAACTCATGACTTGGAGTTAGCAGCAGTAGTGCATGCCCTCAAAATTTGGCGGCATTACTTGATTGGAAATCATTGTGATATCTATACGGACCACAAGAGTCTCAAGTACATATTCACTCAATCAGATCTCAACCTCCGACAAAGAAGATGGTTAGAGTTAATAAAGGATTACAATTTGGATGTCCATTATCATCCCGGAAAGGCTAATGTAGTTGCCAATGCATTAAGCCGCAGGTCATATTGCAATAATGTCATGATTCAAGAGCATCAGCCTGAGCTCTATAAGGAATTTGAAGCTCTCAACCTATATTTGATAGAACAAGGCACTGCAGATGCTATGGAAGCACATCCAACTTTAGAAGAGCAGATCAAGACCGCTCAACAAGGACACTCCGGAGTCCAGAGATTCAAACATCTCATGGCAAAAGGAAAAGCCCCCAAGATGATCGAAGATCAGCAAGGAATCTTATGGTATGGGAAACGCCTCTTTGTTCCCCACCAGAAGGAAATCAAGGATTTGATTTTGAAAGAAGCCCACAACAACATACCCTGCACCCGTAGCACCAAGATGTATCAAGATCTCAAGATTTTGTATTGGTGGTCACGCATGAAGAGAGATATCGCCGAGTATGTAGCTTTGTTGATGTATGTCGTGAATCAAAGTCAACATCGGCCGCCAGGATTGCTTCAACCCCTACAAGTCCCTCAGTGGAAATGGGAAGAGATTGGAATGGATTTCATTACCGGTCTACCCCGAACCAGGTCCGGATGCGACTCAATATGGGTTATAGTTGATAGACTGACCAAAGTAGCCCATTTCATCCCTCCAAGACAACTTATAAGGAGACAAGTTAGTCGAGTTATATATGGCTCAGACAGTGTGTTTACGGAGTACCCAAGAGGATAGTCTCCGATCGAGGATCTCAGTTCACCTCCCATTTCGGGCTAGTTTGCATGATGCCCTTGGAACACACCTTGATTTCAAAGATGACTTATCATCCGCAGAATCGATGGTCGACAGAAAGGACAAACCAAATTCTTGAAGACATGCTTGAGCTTGTGCTTTGGAGTTCTGAGAGATTGGGAAAAGTGTCTCCGTATGCCGAGTTTGCATACAATAATAGCTACCAGTTAAGTCTGAAAATGTCACCATTTGAAGCACTTTATGGAAGAAAATGCAGAACCCCTTTGCATTGGTCAGAATCCGGTGAAGGATATATCTTTGGACCAGATACTCTCAAGCAAGCCAAAGAGAAAGTTCGACTGATCAGAGATCGTCTCCAAGCAACTCAGTCAAGACAGAAGAGTTATGCCGACAACCGTCGAAGAAAGTTAACTTTTGAAGTTGGAGATGCCGTGTACCTTAAGGTATCACCACTTCGCGGAACTCGAAGATTCAAAGTGAAAGGCAAGCTTGCCCTGAGATACATAGGCCCGTTCCCCATCACCACCAAGCGTGGAGAAGTTGCCTACCAGTTAGAGCTACCAGAAAATTTGTCAGAAGTTCACAATGTGTTTCACGTCTCCCAGCTCAAGAAGTGTCTCAGAGTACCTGAAGAACATACGCCCGTTGAAGCCATCGCCCTTCAGCAAGATCTGACTTATCCCGAGCATCCGATCAAGATCCTCGACGTCATCGAGAAGCGAACAAGACGTCAAGTCATCCGCCCTTGCAAGGTCTAGTGGAGTCACCACACCGCCAAGAAATCCACCTGGGAACACGAAGATCAGCTGAAGCAAGACTACCCGCCACTCGTTCTCGGGCGGCTCGAATCTCGGGTCGAGATTACATTTAAAGGTGGGTAGGATTTGTAACATCCGTTTTCGGACGGATAAATAGTAATTAGATTTCGTTTCGTTCTTCGCCGTAATTCAAGTATCAACTATTTTCGAAAACCTCCGTTCTTTCTCGGTGCGTGTTTCAAATGTAACGTTTGAAACATTCAAATTCAATTTAGCGGTTCGAGATTTTCTCCTCCGCTTTTGAATCTTGGGCCAAATCGATCGGATCTTCGCCTCTTTCCTTGGGCTCGGCCCGTGGTCTTGTTGGGCTCGGCCCACCTCCTTCGCCCCAGGCTAGCCCAGCCCGCCCTTCTCTCCTCGCCCGGCCGTGCGGCACCCTGGAGGCCCTCTCCTTCCTTGCTTCTCCTTTGGTCAACGGATCAAGAAGAAAGCGCGGCGGCTTCTCCGTTCCCCAGGCGCTAACTCCTGGTCGCCTTTCCTCTGCTCGATGGCAGCGACTCGTCACCTTCTTATTCCCCTTTTCTCTCCTTTGGTCAACCCAACCAAAGAAGAAAGCAAAGAAGACAGACAATGAGCTGGCCGTGCCCACCTCGCCCCTTTGCTCTCTGCTGAGCCGTAGCAGCGCCACCCACTCCCTGAGTCGCCCCCATCCCGCTCTGCAGCGCCCACTCCCTCTGCTGCAAGCAAGACTTCCCTCATGACCTTGGAGCCCGTCCGTGCACCGCAGCAGCGACGACCCGGAGCTCTCCAGTGCGCAAGCCAGCGTCATCGCCGTCCTCGTCGCGCCAACCACCCGGTCGTCAAGTCGCGCCCAAGGACGCCCGCCTGCGCCCTGTCGCCTCGGACCGTGCAAGACCCGACGTCACCGTGGCGTCACCGTCGTCCTCCTCCTCGCGGATCGAGCACTCGCTCGTCGTGAATCGTCAGGGACGCACTCGACATCACCAACTCCGCCCTCGCCTTGACCCGCTCATGGCGCCCATGCGCCTCGACGCAAAGATCGACCGCTCGTCCTCGCCGCTCCCTCCCGTTGCCTTGCCTTCTCTTTAAAGCCCCCCCTTCTCCCTCCAGAGCTCCCCCACGCCGCCCCCATTGGAGCTCGGTAAGTCCTAAGCAAAATTCGCCTCTCCGCTTGATGCCGCCACCACCTCCACTGTTCTTCCTCGCCTCCGGCCACTTCCGCCGCCGCCACCGTCATCACTGTGAGCCTCGGCCCCCAGACCATTTCCTCAAGCGATTCGAAATCCCCACCGGCCGCCGCAATCTCTCTTCTTCCCCAACTCCGGCCGCGCCTTCGCCACCACCCGCCGCTGTCCACGCCCACTCTCCCACCACCCGCCAAGCCCATTAGAACCACCTCGCCGAGCTCTACCCGTGCTCCTTCCTCGCCCAACCATCACCGAACCGCCCTCCACTGCGTGACTGCGTCTCCACCGCCTCTCACACCGCGCCGCCATCGTCCACCATTCGGCGCCACCCCGTCACCACCTCCGCCATGAAGACACAGGCTCCCGTCTGCCCTCGCCGTCTCCGCCAGGACCCAGCCACGGCCCAAGCCGGAGCCAAGACCGCCGCCACGCACGCTGCCAAGACGAGTGTGGCGTGTTCGGTTCGAGGCGCATCAGGCCCCCATCATTAAGTGTTAATGACACTTTAAAGGCCTTAATGATGGTCATTAAAACCCCGGTGCTGCCCTAAGCCCTCCCTCCTCATCGACCAGGCCCTGAACACTTTGTGCATAAAGCCCACTCCCCTTTCCTCGCCCAATGGGCCCTAGCGCCATCAGTCCGTGGACCGCCCAGACTGCTCACGTGGACTTGGTCCAGACTGTTCGTGGACCCGAGACCATCTCTCTCTCTTTTCCTTTCCAATTTAAGCTTTGTTAATTCAGTATCTCCTCCGTCATAACTTCAAAATTGCAAAATAAATTTCTAAAAATTCGTTAAATCAAGATCTTGCTAATAGCATAGGACTTGATTAATTTGGAGTTCATTTGTATATTCTTTTGTATTTACTTGCTCTCTTTGCCGTTGTGCCTTTTTTTTGTGAATTACTTGGTTTAGGATTTGAAGACGCCGGAGATCCTCAAGTTGATCAAGACCAAGACTATCACGATCACCTAGCCTCTAACCAAGGCGAGTCAATACTTTGACCATGTTGCTCCTACATTTTATGTAAATTATGTTCTTTTAAATTAACAAATTGCATGCTTTAATTTTTAATCAAATGTATGTTAAAGCTTAAGGTAGTTAAAGGCCCACTTGATGTTTAAATAATTATTATGCCATCCTTGATAACTTGAATCCATTAGCCTTTGTCACCCTAGTAATTATATGGTAATACTAGTTATAGGGTGTACTTGAGCGACATGCTAGCCTTGCTCAAGTCTTAGGGTATTAAATACCCCAATCATCATGTCTTCAAATATAAAATGTTTTGGGTAGTCATTGGTGGTCCATTGACTAAGGTGAGAAAATAATTTGGTTTACTCCTCAAAACCCTAAATTGCTAGCTCTATCTGGGCGGATGGTGAGGCGATTGGTGCTCAAGAGCACGAGAATGATTGGGTTGTGGAATGAACCGCCTGATAACCCTAAGGACTTAATCGGTCACGACCTCCGTGTTAAACAAGTACAACCACAAGTCTGCAGAAAAACTTGCGACTTAGCTTAGTAGATTTATTGAACCTTGGATGCCATTTATTTGGGCGGATAAATGGGGAGCCAAGTGGATTCATTCTGCTTGAATGGGACACCAAGAGGAGGGTGACGTTTGCGATCGAGGTATAGCACCGCTATGCCGATCCGAGGTAAAACATCCGCTCAACATCATGGGCGTAACCTATATGTGCGAAATGACGAATGGGTGAGATAAGTCGAAATGTTATTGTGACAACCTCTCGACTACACATCTAAGGAATTGTGTGGGGCAATGAGTTAATTGTCTCTTGTGGGTAAAGTGTACTACCTCTGCAGAGTATTAAACTGCTTAAGCAGTAGTGCCCTCTGGTCAAAAAGCGGACATGGGAACTTAACTTGAGTTAGTTCTATTTCAAAACTTTGTGGGTGGTATAAAAATGTGGCGGCTCACCTAGCCACGAATTTGTTTTTCCCTGGGTGGATGTACCCTAGTCTTTGTCAATAAGGTGGATGTAACCTTAATCAAAATAAGCATGAAGGTGGAGGTAACCTCTGTGATATAATTATTGCACATTACTCTCTTTATAAAAATTGCAATTTGTTAAAAATGCTAAGTCATAGGATTTGTAACTATAATATTGCAAAACTTGCTTTCATAAATAAAAGAACCCGAGCCATCCTTGTTAAGCCTTGCATATATATAATTGCATTGTGTGTGTTGGCTCATGAAAGCACCAGTAGTGCTCATTCTCGCTTCTCTCCCACCCTTCGATAATGAAGATGAAGGAGACTACGCCTACTACGATGGACCGTAAGATGATGGACAAGGATATGACGAGGAGTAGAATAGTTACAGTAGTTTAGATCTCGCCCGGTCTAAGTAGACTCGTTATACAGCAGTACAACCGATATTATCCGACTTTCTTGGTTAATATCCGTCAGTACCTGAGTCACCCCGCCGCTTGTTCGTGTGGGATGAGCCCTACCTTCCCTTTTGCCTGCTTTGAGACTTGGTCGTTCTTTTGTAATGTAATATATTTGGCCTTGTGCGGCCCTTTTGTAAACTTCGACCCGATGAGGTCTATGTTATCCTGTGTTGTAATATATTTGTTTGATTTCACGCCTTGTATGAATGATTGACAAATGTGTCTTTGTGAAGTGCTAGCTCTTGATCCGTGGAATAGCACAAGGATTCCTGAGGATTTGGATTCTCGTAATCCGTGTCCGACAGAGTCTGGCTCAAAGTGGGCTCCTCATGCATCCAGTAGCCTATATAAAGGAGAGGGGACCACTTGTTGTAAAGATCGTTTTTTATGAATAGCAATAAAGAGAAGCCTGAAGCCTCCTCATATCTTTGTGTTCAATCTATTATTCTGTTCTTATGTTCTTGCATTATTCTTACGATTCTGAGTTTGTCTACGAGGTAATCGCTCGGACTGGACTCACCAGCGACGGTTCCTCAACACATTATCAGCACGATTGACTCTCCTCGGATTGAAAGGTAACCATCGAAGGGCGACACTCGTAAATTGAATCGTATTTTCTATATCGCTTTCAATTCGGCAAATTTGCTTTCTAGATTGGTTTTCTACGGTGCAAATCCGCTCTAATCTACCGTGAACCGAATTGAAGTCGCCGACACAATATTGATCGATAGATTGTATAGAAAAGTGGATGTCGATTGTTGTTGGACCATGGGGCGTGGTCGTGGTTTTTACTGTTGAATAATTGACCCTTGGATTGCATTGGAATTTGCGGTTGTTGGAAGGTTCCGTTGTTCCGTTTGGGTGGTTTGTTTAAGGCCTTTTTAGGTTCGCCGGAGGTCCTTAAGATCCTCCTAAGAAGCACTCGCGTGGACGCATCAGGACCATCCAAGACCTCCCTAGGTGTTATCTGGACCATCCACGACCTCCCCAAGGAATATCAGCGCGCATCAATCGCGTCCGTCCAGGACCTCTCTAGGAGAACCAACACGCATCAATCGCGACCATCCAGGACCTCCCTCAGGAGAATCAACGCGCGTCAATCGCGACCGCCCGGAGACCTCCCGAGGGTCAATCTGATCCATTTAGGACTAGGGGTGGATAACGGTGACTTCGGCTCGGCTACGGCTCGGCTTCGTTAAGGCTCGTTAAGATAACGAGCTCGGCTCGCTTCGTTAAGATAACGAGCAAAAAACCAGCTTCGGCTCGGCTCGTTAAAAACTCGAACTCGACTCGTTAAGCTCGTTAACATGAATCGATGTAAATTATCTTTCACCGGCAATGTTGATCCATCCGTGCTCATAACAACTCATGATCACAAGTTTTCTCACATCTCAAGCTTGTAATGTGAAGTTAACGAATTTGGCAAAGCAGTATATTAGTCGTTAACAACTTGTAAGCTTGTAAGCTCACATCTCAAGCTTGTAATCGTAAGCTTGTAAGCTCATTAACTTATGAGCTCGTTAACTCATGAGCATCAATGGGCAATGTTAACGAGCTCATAACTTCCAAATTGGCTCTAACAAGTTTTCTCAATTTTCATATATTTACATGTATAAACATTATATCATAGCCACATCAAGACATCACCTTCAATAAATAGAGCTGACAACCGCTTAAAGATGTCTTGCACAAAAGCGAAATAAGACATGATTCCTAAACTTGTTAAAGACTGTCTTGCACAAAACTTTACAAAAATTATATCATGGCCACATCAGGACATCACCTTCAATAAATAGAGCCGCTTAAGACCTGTCTTGCACAAAACTATCAAAGGTTTCTAATCATACACTAAACTTGTTTTTCCATCACACTAATTCCGAGTCAAGCGAGCATCCAGGGCATTCAATCAAGCAGTCCACTCTAGTCTCTAGATCAATAAACATGCATGCAAAGCAACCGCAAGAGTGTCACCGCAGCTAAAGGTTCATAAGTGATACATAGTTGATTCGAACATAGTGGCGGATGACAAGTTCACAATCACCTCTGATCCACTCTAGTACATGCATGCAAAGCAATAAACATCCATGCGATAATTAAACATCCATGCGATCTATGCAGATAATTAAACATCCATGCACCATATCAATAAACATCCATGCAGATGACAAGTTCACAATCATCAAGAAAGAGTGCATAATATCACATAAGGTCTTGAGCATTCTTGATTCTTGAATGAACTTGGCCACCAAACAAAAGGTCTTGCCATTTTGCCAACTTGTGATCTTGGTTCAAGATACTCATGTCAGAAAACATCCCAAGGGATTAAACTCACAAAGAAGCCAAAACAATATTGCAAATATGAAGGTTGTATGGAAAACAACTTACTATTTAACTAGTTGCTACCCACCACACCCTCGAGAAATGGTGCAGATTCCACATCGTCCTCATCGTCTTCTTCTGTTGAGAAAAATGATAATTGAGTTAGATATAATATTAACAAACAAGATATAAAAGAGAACAATAGTTAGTATGGGAAAACATACCACAAACATTGGAGGTGTCATGTCATTCTGAGAACCTCGATCCAAATAGCGGCACAAACTAATGCCTCAACCATAGATGGGCGCAGAGCACTACGATAATCATCAAGAACTCTACCTCCAAAGACTAAAGGTTGACTCAGATGACACGCCGCTCAGTAGTCTTGTCAAGAATTTCTTGGCCATCTTTGACACAACCGAAACCTATGAGCATTCAATCTCCACCAATCAAGCAATTTAAAACCCGTGGTCCGCTAAAGGATGATTTGGTTCATCTAGATAGATGAGTAACTCCGATTTAGATGGCTCAGAGAAGTAGATCTCGAAAGGTCCAAACTCACTTGAAATCGAGACTAATGAGCAACTAGTATCGATGGTTGAAGAGGACTCAGCCCTACCCCTACTGTTGGCAGCCTTGTTGTGGCGATGTTGGATCTCATGTTGGGCATAGAGATCAAATAACTCATCACGGATATCACTTTCCTCACTAGCTGCGTTGGATGAGTCATACATCTGTGTGAAACACCAACTAACAAATCTCATCTTGAACCTTGGATCAAGAATAGTAGCAATAACCATAACATTGTTTTTTTCAGCCCAATACTTGTTGAACTTATCCAACATTGCTTTACCCATAATCCTCAATTGTTGATCACTAGAAGTACTTGCGGCCCTCAATGCAATCTTAACATTCACTATATGAGGATAGAAAATGTTTGCTGTGGGGTATAGAGATCCTGAAAATGCAGTAGTTACCTCTGCCAATGCCTTCAATATTGGCTGAATTTTGCTATATAATGCCCATTGTTCACTCGAAGGAAGCCACTTGTAATTACCATCTGAATCAGCATAGTACAATAATGCGTCCTTATAGGCAATGCTAACAGACAACATTTTATATGTTGAACTCCACCTTGTTGACACATCAAGACTTAACCCTTTTCCAATTTCCAAATTAAGAGATTTACAAACTTCTAAGAATTTGTACATGCGGATGGAGACTTCTTCATGTATTTGATGATTCCCTAAGATTGCTTATCAAAGATTCCAATGGTGCCATACCATCATTCACTACCAAATTCACTATATGACAACAGCAACGAACATGAAAATATTTAGGAATGAACTGTGCTGTTCCCCTAGCAATGAACTTAGACATCAGATTCCTAGCGGCAACATCATTTGAGGATGCATTATCAAGAGTGATAGTCATAATTTTATCTTCAATTTTCCATTCAGAAATGCATTCAAACACTGCTTGAGCTATCACATTTCCTGTGTGTGGAGGGTCCAACTCAACAAAGTTCAAGACACGGCATTGCATAACCCAATTAGCATCTATGTAATGAGCGACCAAACTCATGTAGCAAAGGTTTTGATTTGATGTCCACAAATCACAAGTTAAACTTATATTGTCAGCACCTCTGAGACTCTTCCTAAGGAGTGATTTCTCTGATTCATAAACCTTTATGCATTCACTTCTTATAGTCTTCCTACCAATAAACTGATATGATGCATTCATATACCTCATCAACACATTAAACCACATGTGTTCTACCATCTTAAATGGATACTCATGAACAATTATCATCTTAGCAATTATTCTATGGGTTTCCTCATGATCATATTCATTGGGAGTAACAACAAGAGATGACCCTGACTCATAATTGAGTGTACCTTGAGCTTTCTGTCTCCCCACTTTGTTCAAATAGGGTGTGCACTTCGGTATATGCCTTAAGAGAGTTGAAGTTGATCCCCACGGCTTGTAAGCAAAGAGCCCATAGCAAAATCAGATTCGCCTTTGTCTCGATCACCCTTTTTCCTTCTTGGATGGAACGTTAACCACCTTAAAAAGCTCCCAACAATTAGAACGCTTTCCTCGGCCCTTTTGGAAGGAGACACTGCAATACCCTTCGACTTTTGGCTCTTCTCTTTGCCTTGGGAGATCCAAATCACACCACCATCATCTTCTTTCTCATCAATGGACACATGTGAAGGTTCGCCTCGATGAACCATCGTAAATGTTGAAATCACTACACTCGAGTCTCCTGACAAAGACAAATGGATTCATATTAGCACTATATCTTATCTTATAGATTCATATTGTGCCCATTGATGCTAACATATCTATAACATATGACATTTCTACAACATAACATTTCAAGGACTTAACCACCAGATGGACCAAAGTCACCAAACCATGCATGCAAAATGCTACTCAACATTCCATTCAAATGATAAGACTAACACTAATCATTGAGATCATTCATTCAAGAAGTAACACAGATTCGATTCACCCATCGCCCACTAACAAGAGGATTACATCCTTTGTTGTCAACTTGTCATTCATTCATTCTTTAAGCCACTAACATACTTGGTCAACATTTCATTCAATTGATAATCCGGATCGAGATCAATCGGATCGAGTGGACATTTCATGACACTCACCGAGGGACATCCGTAGTAGGGGTTCGGTCTTGGTCTTGGGACTTGTCGGTTGACGTACGAGGCGGCTTTCTAGCGGCCGCCGCCAAGGATGCAGGGTAAACGGAGTCGAGGCGGATGACTTCCTCCTCCGCGGTTCTTGGACCTGTGCTCGGTTGTTGATCCATCGGCCGCCACTGCACTTGGAGCATGCCCAGAGGCAGAGCCAGCAGCACCACTCACCAATAGGGCCAAGCAAAGAGGCGGAAGAGGGAGGCCCGAGGACGGACCGACCGAGCAGGAGGTGGCGGAACCGCGGAAGAGGGGCGGCGGGAGGAGGCGGCGCCAAGCGGGAGAGGAGGCGGCGCCAGGTGGCGGGTGGTGGCGAGGCGGTGCCGTCTTGGCCCATGGCCAAGCGGGATCAAGGGAGGTGGCGGTGGAGTGGAGGAGGCGGGCGCGGCGTCAGGGCGCTGCAGCCAAGCGGGGGATCAAGGGACGTGGCGGAGGAGAGGAGGTGGGGTCTTGCGCCATGGCCGGGCCAAGCGGGATCATGGAGGTGGCGGTGGAGAGAGGAGGTGGGGTCTTGAGGGCCGCGGCCAAGGGAGCCGGGAGGTGGCGGAGGTGGGTCGGTGGCGCACAAGGCCATGGGCCAACCGGAGGAGGCGGCGGGGGTCCCAACAAAGACAGGAAGGAGTCAAGGAGATGGGAGGAGGAGGACTAAGTTAGGGTTGACTGTTGAGCCTTGACTTGAATACTTGATTCCCTTGAGCGCACTGCGGGTGCGGGCCTGTGGCATCGGGGCATCGGGCGGGCTGGGTGCCAAAGTCTGATACTCTGATGCTAACGAGCCCTAACGAGTTAACGAGTTGCTCGCGAGCCAGCTCGGCTCGGCTCGTTAACAAAACGAGCTTTTTTGCCGGCTCAGCTCGGCTCGTTAAGGGACCGAGTTCGAGCCGAGTCGAGCCGAGCCCTTAACGAGCCGAGCTGGCTCGCGAGTTTCGAGCTTTTTTTCCACCCCTATTTAGGACCTCCCCGAGGAGCACCAACGCGCATCAGTCTCGACCATCTAGGACCTCCCCAGGATCGATCTAGACCATTCAGGACCTCCCCCTGGAGCTTCAACGTGGATTGATCTGGACCACCTAGGACCTCCCCCTGGAGCTATCTGGATCGTCCAAGACCCCCCCTGGTGAAGAAGTCTTCCGAGTACTATAGCTCCGAGTACTGTTCATCACGAGCACTGTCGCGAGGAGGTCTTCCGAAGTACTGCTCATTCCGAGGTACTGTAGCGAGGAGGTCTTCAAGTGACCGTAGCAAGGTGGTCTTCTAGTTACTGTAGCGAGGAGGTCTTTCGAGTATTGCAGCTCCAACACTGTTCATCTCGGGTGCTGTAGCAGGGAGGTTGTCTTTGCGAAAAGGCCAAGAGCTTTGTCTTTGTTCTTCCAAGTACTATAGTGAGGTGGTCTTTGCAAAAAGACAAGTCTGTTCAGGACCACCCAAAGGTCCTCCACGACCTCCTAGAAGGTCGTTGTGGAGGTCGCTCAGGACCACCCAGGAGGTCCTCTAGGACCTCCCAAGAGGACTTTGCAGAGGTCTTTGAGGAGGTCTTCCAGGACCTCCTAGGACGGTTTTCCAGCACCACTCACGAGGTCTTCTAGGACCTCTCAGGAGGTCTTTCACGAGGTCTTACAGGACCACCCGGAGGTCTTATCAGGACCACCTAGAGGTCTTCACGAGACCACCCTATTCATCCCAATTACTGTTGCTTCGAGTGCTACAGTGCAGGTGAGTGGTCGTAGACTTGGTGGAAGTGGTTGTAGACATCATGGACGTCTTGGAGGTGGTCGTAGACATACTGGAACTGATCGTAGACATCTTGGACGTCTTGGAGGTGGTCGAGGCTCACTTGAATCGGTCGCGGACTGGTTGATAGTGTGTTATGCGTGGGTGAACTAATATTAGTCAAGTTGGAGAACTTGTCTTTGGGATATGTTCTTTGGTCTTTGCATGTGCAGGTTGAGTGTGAGGACGACCATGGTCGATGACAAGGAGGACCGGGACTAGGATGGGAAAATTTGAGGTCTAGGAGGTCGAGGATATCACGAGGTGGTCGGGCTTCTTACCGAGCACATGGAGATCAAAGGTGGTTGCTTGATGCACCTGAAGCTTTGGGAGGTGGAGTCTGAAAGTCTTACAACGCGTGTGAGGAAATATGGAAGGTGTTCAATATCTGGAAGGTTTAGAGATATTGGAAAACCCGTGTTTGGAAGGGTTTCGGGTCCCTTGGTACTCGGATGAGATAAGTTGTGGTGACCGTGTCGTTGAGGACACGGATTGGTCTTTGCCTATAAAAGAAGGCAGAGGGGAAGTGTTTTCTCGTGGTTGTTACGGGGGCTTTGTTACATAGCTTTTGCGGTAGAGCTAAAGAGGTCTTTCGGTTGAAAGCTTTGAGGGGTGCTTGTAGAGCACTTTGTAGACACAAAACAATATTGAGAAATAAGAGATCAGATCTATTCGACATTGTCTCAGGGTTGTTTGTGTTCAAGCTATGCGTAAGAGGTCTTCTTCGAAGAGGTTCTGGAGGAGGTCATGAGAAGGCCAGTGCACGGGAGAAAGGTTGAATTTGTGAGCAAGAAATCGGTACAATCATTCACCCCCCCTCTCTGATTGTGCTATACGATCCTACAAGTGGTATCAGAGCAAGGTTGCTATGGCGTCAGAGAGGTATGTAAATCGACCTCCCATGCTAGAAGGTACTGATTTTTCTTTTTGGAAGTGTCGCATGTAAGCTTACATTGAGGCTCAAGGTAATGATGTTTGGAATAAGGTTTCTAGCCCTTATGTGGTTCCTACTACTGTTACTAATCTAAATAAAACAGATGTTGATCTGAATGCTCAAACTCGTAACTTGTTGTTTCAAGGGATTTCTCGCAAAGAATTTGATCGTGTAGCTCATATTAATTATGCCCACTTGGTATGGAAAACTCTTTGCGATTATCATGAAGGAACCACTAAAATCAAGAAAGTGCGTACAAATCTTTATGAGAAAGAGTATTCTGATTTTGCTATGAAATCTGGTGAATCTATTGATGATCTTTTTGCTCGCTTTGAGAAGATTCTAAGTAGTTTACGTGGCGTTGATGTGATTCCTACTGATGAAGATAACGCTTCTAAAGTTTTGAGATCTTTATATTCTGAGTGGTTGATGGTTGTCACAACGATCAATCAAACTATCGATCTAGATACTTTAACCATGGATGATCTCTACTCTAGATTGAAAACCTATGAGATGGAAAATGTGCCATCCAAGATTGATAAATCTTCACCTTTAGCTCTCGTGACTAACTCCATGCAGGCTGCTTCCTCGAGCTTTTTTCTTGTATCCACTTTGTCTTCTTTTTCAGATGAACAGTTCGAACTACTTCCTAAAGAAGACTTAGTCTTGATCTCCTCACGGGCATACAAGGCACTCAACAACATAAGGATGAAAAAGCGAGGAGGTTTCTCAAGCTCGATCAAGTGCTATGAATGTGGCGAGCCAGGTCACATTAAGACTGAATGTCCCAAGCTCAAAGGGAAGGTGATCAGAGAAGAAAAGAACTACCGTGGTCGGTCATCCAAGAATAGCAACACTAAGGGTGGAAGTTTTTGTCAAAAATTTGCTGAAAAGGTTCTTTTGGCTATTGAGAAAATTGGTTTGAGTGATGTAGAATATGAGAGCTGCGATGACGACAACCACGACAATAATGATCCTAAAGATAAGAAGAATGACAACGATGACTTCACGAGGATATACTTTATGGCAAGAAACGACGACGACAACGAAGATAAAAGTGATCCCGATGAGGTAAGACCATCCTATGATGAACTTGAAGATGGTTTGATTAAACTTGTCTGTTGAATTAAAAAACAAAAAGAAATTGAAAGAAAATAATGGTCTTGTTGAAAGCTTAACTTCGAAATTGAAAAGCTCAAGTTCGAGCAGCACCCACTTGTTTAGAGTCAAGTATGTTAAATGCCCAAACTAAAACTTGCTCTAATTGTGGATTGCTAGAAGCTAGAGTTAATTCATCTCAAGACACAATTCAACAGATGCTTTATCATGAGATAGGTTCTTGCTCTAATTGTCCTAAAATCACAATAAAAATTGAAGTTTTGACCAGACAACTTGCTGACTTTGCTGAAAAGGAAAGGAAGGCTCAGTCTAGTGCTTTTAAGAAAATTATGAATGAATCTGTTAAATGCTCAGCTTGTCCTACTCTAGTTAAAGAAAATGAGTATCTTAAGGACACATTAGAGAGATTTTCTTTTGGCAAGAAAAATTTGAATATGATCCTAGACAAGTCAAAAGTTAGTGTTAAACATCACGGTCTAGGATTTAACTTTGTTGAACATGCCAAGAATAATCCTCCTAAGATTGTTGAGCTTCTTGAACCTGGCAAATTTGCAGTAGAACCTGAATCAAACAAATTATTTTAAAATCTATTGGTATTACAACAAACTCATCTACCAAAGTGAGTGTTGTAAAGGCAAGAGATACAACTTCTCATAAATTTAAGTATCATTGCACTTATTGTGGTAGAGAAGGTCATTTGGTTCAATACTGCTTTCGGAAAGCAAAGAAAGAAAAGAGAGACAGGTTAAGAAGGACGTCCCGCTCGGCAGGTTTGGGAGTTTTTGTGACAGGACCAGTTAGACCAGAATCCTTCACACGGTCGGACAGGACAGTGGTCAGACCAACACTTAAACGGTGGTCTAACCAACAGTGCACCGAATCTAACAATTCTTTGTATTTGTCGGCTGTTGCTCCTGTTCATCGAGTGTCTCAGTACTGGTTACCTAAATCCCTATTTGCTAACCCCAGTACTAAGATACCGACGATTGTTCGTGCTTTTTAGGCTCGTGCAGGGGAAGGAGAACATTTGGTTCATTGACTCGGTGCTCTCGCTATATGACCGGAGACTCACGATGGTTCTCTTCCTCACTCATGCCACCGGTGATGAGATGATCACTTTAGGCGACAATGCGCAAGGACGAGTTCTTGCAAGAGGTACTGTGCGCGTCAATGACAAGTTCATTTTAAAAGGTGTGGCTCTTGTCAGCAAGTTGAGCTACAATCTGCTTTTGGTTTCACAGTTGATTGATGACAATCTTGAGGTAAGCTTTAAGAAACATTCTTGCTGCATTTTAGATGCATCTGGTGATCTAGTTTGTAAGATTACTCGAGTTGGTCGTTTGTTTAAAGGTGATTTTGCATACTCTTCTTCATCTGAGTTTAGGTGTCTTGTTTCATCTGATTCCAAGGATTTGTTTCACTGGCATCAAAGACTAGGTCATATTGGTTTTGATCATCTTGCTCGTATCAGTAATTTGAATCTTGTTAGAGGTTTGTCTAATCTTAAAATTGACAGATCAATGAATTTTGTGTGTTCTCCATATCGGCATAGTAAGATGATTTCAGCATCTCATCCTCCTCTCTCTCTTGTCATGACGCACCTTGTTAATTGTTGCACATGGACACAATTGGTCCTGCTAGAGTTCAGTCAGTTAGAGGTAAATGGTATGTTCTTGTTATTGTTGATGATTACTCTAGATACTCTTGGATCTTTCTCATGGCATCTAAGGACAAAGTTTTTGATCACTTCAGAGCTTGTCCTTAGACTTGCCACTGAACTCCCAGGAGCACTTAGAGCAATTAGAAGTGATAACGGAACTGAATTCAAGAACACATTATTTGCTTCTTTTTGTACTGAAAAAGGTTTAGATCATCAATTCTCTTCAACTCGTGTTTCTCAACAGAATGGTGTTGTAGAGCGTAAGAATAGAACCTTGGTTGAGATGGCAAGAACAATGTTGAATGAACATGCTACACCTGAAGTATTGGTGCAAGCTATTTCTCTTGCTTGCTATATTTCTAATAGAGTATTTTTATGTACTAAATTGCATAAGACCTCTTATGAACTTCGCTTTGGTCATTCTCCTAAGATTTCTCATTTGAGGGTGTTTGGGTGTCGGTGTTTTATTCTTAAACATGGAAATCTTGATAAATTTGACTCCAGATCCTCAGATACTATTTTTCTTGGATATCCAGCTCACACTTGAGGTTATCGTGTACTCAATTTAGAAACTAACAAAATTGCTGAGACCTGCGAGGTCACTTTTGATGAAGCTAGTCCTAGTATTAGAACCGACAAAGCAGGTAGAGAAGTAAATGAGGAACCTGAAGACATCTTCTATGACTCAGACGACAATGCGAGGATAAACCCAATTCATACTACACCAATGGAGACTACACCTAGTGGCTCTGCTCCTACCTCCAATGAGGTAGAGGTCACTATGGCTACACCCTTGTCACCAACGAGTTCACAAGCTCCTCGGCATATTCAACGACGCCATCCTCTGAACAAATGATTGGTGAGTTAGATGAGAGAGTTCTTCGCAATGTATAACTCCAATGCCTCGTATGCTCATCTTTGCTTTTGTATCCTCTTTGAACCCCAAGATGTAAATCACGCTTTATCCGATGAGTCTTGGATTAATGCCATGCATGAGGAATTAGAAAATTTTGAGCGCAACAAAGTCCGGTCCTTAGTCCCACCTCCTCTTGGTCATAATGTTATTGGAACTAAATGGGTTTTTAAGAATAAACAAAGTGAGGATGGTATTGTTGTTCGAAATAAGGCAAGACTTGTTGCTCAGGGTTTTACCTAGGTGGAAGGTCTAGATTTTGGTGAAACTTTGCACCTGTTGCTCGTTTAGAAGCCATTAGAATTCTTTTAGCTTTTGTTGCTTCTAAAGGTTTCTGTGTTGTATCAAATTGATGTTAAAAGTGTCTTCCTTAATGGCTATATTGAGGAAGAGGTCTATGTAAGACAACCTCTTGGGTTTGAAAATCCAAAATTTCCTGATCATGTCTACAAACTGTCCAAAGCTTTATATGGTTTAAAGCAAGCTCCAAGAGCATGGTATGATAGGCTTAAATCATATTTGCTGAGTAATGACTTTCAGATGGGCAAGGTAGATAAAACTTTGTTTTCACTCAAGCATGGCAGTGACCTTTTACTTGTTCAGATTTATGTGGATGATATCATCTTTGGTGGTTCCTCTCATGCTCTTGTTTTCAAGTTTTCAGATACTATGAGTAGGGAATTTGAAATGAGCATGATGGGAGAACTTATGTTCTTCCTAGGTTTTCAGATCAAGCAATCAAGGCAGGGTATTTTTGTTCATCAAACCAAATACACCAAGGATCTTCTTCGTCGCTTTGACATGGGGACAAGTAAACCAGTCTCCATACCAATTGGATCCACAGCAGTGTTAGACCCTGATGAGGATGGAGAGTCTGTTGATAAAAAAAAAGTACAGAAACATGATTGGTTCACTTCTGTATCTCACTGCTTCAAGGCCAGACATTCACTTTGTTGTATGTCTATGTGCTCATTTTCAAGCTTCCCCACGTGCTTTACATCATCAAGCAGTCAAACGAATCTTCTAGGTATCTTCAGTCATCTTTGGAATTTGGCTTGTGGTATTCTTCTTCATCTTGCCTTACCCTTAGAGCTTTCTCGGATGCTGATTTTGGGGGTTGTAGAATTGATAGGAAGAGCACTTCTAGCACTTGTCACTTTTTAGGCATATCTCTTGTGTCTTGGGCTTCTAGAAAACAATTGAATGTTGCTCTTTCCACAACTGAGGCTGAATATGCTACTACCGCTTCTTTTTGCTCTCAATTGCTTTGGATGACTTCTACTCTTAAGGATTTTGGTTTAAATTTGGATAGTGTTCCACTCTTCTGTGATAATACTAGCGTTATTTGTATTGCTAAAAATCCTGTGCAACATTCAAGAACCAAACACATTGATATTCGGTATCATTTTCTGAGAGATCATGTTGAAAAGGGAGATGTTGCTTTGCATTTTATTGATACAGAGTCTCAAGTTGCTGATATTTTCACAAAACCGCTTGATACTGCTCGGTTTGCTCTTTCGCGAAGTGAATTGGGTGTGTTGCATCCAATGGGCTTATTTTGAGGGGAGTTTGGGTTTTAAAAGTTCATAAACCTTGTCTTGCCAAACAGATCATCAAGTCCAAGCCATTGAAATCAAATGAGTTGTAGAGCTTTCTTTATCATATTTATTCATGTGTTGTGTAGTTTTGATCTTTACTGGTTATAATTAATTTGCTACATAAGAACTAAAGCATGACATGGCTGAATACTTTGACTAGATTGATTATTGTTATCACCTTGTGATGTTCATCGAAAAGGATGAGCTTGTTTGTGAGTCTTATTTTAAATCATGGATTTGAAGCAAGTATGTCTCTCATTGCAATACTGTGATGCTCACTCATTTTGGCATGTTATAAAAATAAAAAAATTAGAAAGAGACATCTGAAAAGATGTATGCTTCAAGCATGACATACATATCTATGTATTCAAAAGAAAAAAAAAAGAAAAAAAGGCACACAAAAGTGCTCAGATGAAAAGAAGTATGCTTCAAGCATACCACCAGTGAAAAGAAGTATGCTTCAAGCATGCCACCTTGAAAAGAAGTATGCTACAGGCATGCCACATGCATAAGATTTGAATGTGAAGAGATAGGGTGTGAATATGAGACTGATAGCTCATCTAGATTTAACTTTTGCCTCACTGTTAGGCTTTAACCTTTCATGGTGATATCTCTTTGTGGTCTTATAATCGTTTTAGTCATTGTTTGAGATGCCATGTCATTGAATTAAAACTGCTTAATCATTCTACAAACTTGTTTTGACTTTGCTACACGATACATGCTTTTTATATGATCCTGTTAAGCTCTACTAAAAAATGGCTTGGTTAATCTATTAAATTGAATTGAAAAATCGGCACAGCTTCTGGCTTTTTACTCTACTTGCTCTTTTCTCTAATTTCTTCTCTCTCAGAAGTTCTTGCTGAGTACATTGCCAAAGGGGGAGAAAGATGGAGAAATAAAATTGGATTTGTGCTTGTGTTGAGGGGGAGTTTCAGTTTTTCGATTTGATGCCTTGCAGTTTTTGAAACCTTCTTTTCGCAAATTCTTCTCTCTACTTTGAAGTGTTGTCAATGTATTCATCAAGGGGGAGATTGTTGGACCATGGGGTGTGGTCGTGATTTTCTTGTTGAATAATTGACCCTTGGATTGCATTGGAATTTGCGGTTGTTGGAAGGTTTCGTTGTTCCGTTTTGGTGGTTTGTTTAAGGTTTTTTCAGCTTCACCGGAGGTCCTCAAGATCCTCCTAAGAAGCACTCGCGTGGACGCATCAGGACCATCCAGGACCTCCCCAAGTGTTATCTGGACCATCCACGACCTCCCCAAGGAATATCAGCGCGCATCAATCGCGTTTGTCCAGGGCCTCTCCAGGAGAACCAACGCGCATCAATCGCGACCGTCCAGGACCTCCCCAGGGTCAATCTGATCCGTCTAGGACCTCCCCGGGAGCACTAATGCGCATCAATTTCAACCATCCAGACCTCCCGGGATCGATCTGGACCATTCAGGGACCTCCCCTAGAGCTTCAACGTGGATTGATCTGGACCACCTAGGACCTCCCCGAGCTATCTGACCGGCCCAAGACCCCCTGTGAAGAAGTCTTCCGAGTACTATAGCTCAAGTCTTCGTTCATCACGAGCATTGTCGCGAGGAGGTCTTTTAATCTTGCTCATTCCGAGGTCTTCAGAGCGAGGAGGTCTTCAAGTGATCGTAGCAAGGTGGTCTTCTAGTTACTGTAGCGAGGAGGTCTTTCGAGTATTGCAGCTCAAACCTTTGCTCATCTCAGTGTCTTTATGTGAGGAGGTTGTCTTTGTAAAAAGGCCAAGAGCTTTGTCTTTGTTCTTCCAGGTACTATAGTGAGGTGGTCTTTGCAAAAAGACAAGTATGTTCAAGACCACCCAAAGGTCCTCCACGACCTCCCAGAAGGTTGTTGTGGAGGTCGCTCAGGACCACCCAGGAGGTCCTCTAGGACCTCCCAAGAGGACTTTGCAGAGGTCTTTGAGGAGGTCTTCCAGGACCTCCTAGGACGGTTTTCCAGCACCACTCACGAGGTCTTCTAGGACCTCTCAGGAGGTCTTTCACGAGGTCTTGCAGGATCACCTGGAGGTCTTCTCAGGACCACCCGGAGGTCTTCTCGGGACCACCTAGAGGTCTTCACGAGACCATCCTATTCATCCCAATTACTGTTGCTTCAAGTGCTACGGTGCAGGTGAGTGGTCGTAGACTTGGTGGAAGTGGTCGTAGACGTCGTGGACATCTTGGATGTGGTCGTAGACATACTAGAACTGATCGTAGACGTCTTGGAGGTGGTTGTAGACCTACTGAACTGGTCGCGGACCTGGTTGATAGTGTGTTATACGTGGGTGAACTAATATTAGTCAAGTTGGAGAACTTGTGCTGGGATATGTTCTTTGGTCTTTGCACATGCAGGTTGAGCGTGAGGACGACCATGGTTGATGACAAGAAGGACCGAGACTAGGATGGGGAAGTCTGAGGTCTAGGAGGTCGAGGATGTCACGAGGTGGTCGGGCTTGCGCTGGAGCATGTGGAGATCAAAGGTGGTTGCTAATGCACGGAGAAGCTTTGGGAGGTGGAGTCCTGAAGGCTTGCAACGTGTGAGGAGATATGGAAAGTGTTCAATATCTGGAAGGTTTAGAGATATTGCAAAACCCGTGTTTGGAAGGGTTTCGGGTCCCTTAGTACTCGGATGAGATAAGTTGTGGTGACCGTGTCGTTGAGGACACAGATTGGTCTTTGCCTATAAAAGAAGGCAGAGGGGAAATGTTTTCTCGTGGTTGTTACGGGGGCTTTGTTACGTAGCTTTTGCGGTAGAGGTAAAGAGGTCTTTCGATTGAAAGCTTTGAGGGGTGCTTGTAGAGCACTTTGTAGACACAGAACAATATTGAGAAATAAGAGATCAGATCTATTCGACATTGTCTCAGGATTGTTTGTGTTCAAGCTGTGCGTAAGAGGTCTTCTTGGAATAGGTTCTCAAGGAGGTCGTGAGAAGGCCAGCGCACGGGAGAAAGGTTGAATTTGTGAGCAAGAAATCGGTACAATCATTCACCCCCTCTGATTGTGCTATATGATCCTACAATTGTACCATAGATTGGAATTTGCAAATCCGTTCGAACCTACAGCGAGCCGACTTGAAGTCGCCGGCCAAGTCGATCGGTGGTTGCATGAAAGAACAGATGTTGATTGTATTGTACTACATTGCATTACATTACATGAACAGTAATAAAAAATTACGACGGCTGCCGCCGGCTTGGAGCCACCAGGTAGTAGGGGTGCAAACGGAGCGGATAATTCCCGACCGACCGACCGACCGAATAAATGTGGGCAAAATTCGGAGCATTTTTTCGGATATCCGGAATTTTTCCCGGATTCGGATACGGATTCGAATATTTTCTGCCGGATTCGGATTCGGATAACCCATATCCGATGAATTCGAACTATCCGTAAATAATTGGATAATCCGATTGACTATCATGGCGCCAAACATCCACGCCGACGCCGCCATCACGCCACGGCTGCCAAGGCTCCCAATTCCAAAATCCCCACGCCCGCCACGCTCTTGATCTTCATCCGCTCATTGTCCCGCTCCATGATCCGCGACTCCCAACCCCAAATCCCCAACGCCCGCCGTCGCCTCCCTTCCTCCTCGCCGCCGCCTCCTTCCCTCCTTCCATCACCGCCGCCTCCTTCCCCGCCTTGCCCCCCCCACATGGCCTTCCCCGAGGCCCCAGCGGCTGGTGGCGCCTCAGGTGGAGGCCGACTTGTCGTGGCCGGAGCCTCGCCGGCCGAGGCCGCCACACAGCGACTCTGCGGAGTGCGCCCTCGGCATCCTCGACAAGGCCTCCGGGACCCTCAAGGTCGTCCCCATCGCCGCTAACAAGGTGAGCGTCCCATCCAATGCCGCATCTCCCAAATCCCCTCACCGCCGCCGCCTCGTTCCTCCTCCCTCGCCGCCGCCTCCCATCCCCTCCCACGGACCCTCAATCGTCATCTACATGACCTCCCCCACCTGCGGCCTCCACCTCCGCCTCCCTCCTCCCTCGCCGCCGCCGCCTCCCTCCTACCTTGTCTCCTTCCCATCTCTAGCCAGACTCTAGGGTTTCCCTCTTTTAATCCCCCGTCGCCACCCTCGGCACCTGATCCTCTCCTCCCTACCCCGCCGCCGACGCAGAAGACCCCGTCGCCCTTGCCACCTCTTCCATGGTCAGGCTCTCTCACCTTCCCTCCTCTCCCATACTTACGCTCCCTGATGCGCACACGAAGCTAACCTCTGTGTGCATCGGTGTGCCCATGCGTGCTCTCACAGGCGTCGGAGAAGAAGCAGTGAAACCCGATGAGGGAGATCAAGGTGTAGAAGTTGGTGCTCAACATCTCCGTCGGAGAGAGCGGAGATCGCTTCACCCGTGCCTCCAAGGTTGGGACCCTTCTTGCGTATCAAGATATTTGCACGAACAAGTGTTCAGGTTGTTGCGGTTGTATGAGCAGGAAATGAGGTACGGTTACAACTTACAAGGAAAGCATTAAGAAAGAGGCTTGCTGGACAATTTCGAATATTGCTGCTGGTAACAAAGATCAGATACAGGTATATAGAAATACTGCATGTGCTCACTTGGTTCCTTATCATGTTACCTAGATTAAGAGGATGGCTTTTGCTTGTTTTCAAACACCTAGGCCATTGATCGACTAAGATTGCCAATGTATTGCTAGAGTTTGTGTATACTGTTAGTCACTAGTCGAGTTTTTTGCACCAAATCCTAAAGATTGTGCACCAAATCCTAAAGATTGCGCTATCTTGATATTCTTGGCAAGCTTTATGATAAAGTTTTTATGCTTGTGATTATTGGCCTTAACAGATTGTCTGAGTTGTGAATTTGTCATGCAGATGATGTGAACCTAGAATCTTTTTTTATGTAGAACGATCATGCATTGATTTTTTATTAATGTGTCCTTGCGTCTTGTTTTCAGATTTATGCATAGATATTTCTTTTTGTCGAACTGTCGAAACACCTATTGTTTGTTGAACCAATATTCTAGCGATTTTTGCGAATGTAGAAAGTTTTACATCCTTACACCAAATGCTAATTCAATTATGGTAGCATGGATCCTAACGATAGAGCACATGTCCAGAGGCAATGGAGTATGGATAAGATAAACATAATACGTACTCTGATTGCATTTGGGATGGGTAACTTGATCTTTCAAACATCTGTATAAATGCTATTTATTTGTGCACCATGCTAATGGTACAAACTACAGTATTAATAAACCCGATGTTCGTTTTGTTATTCATCACTCCCGCCCAAATCAATTGAAGGATATCATCGGTATTTCTAATGACATAAGTTTCACAATGTGTGCACAAGTGAAGTCATAATTTAAGTTGTTTGATGATCAAACATTCTTTTAGGAGTGTGGACGTCTTTGGCGAGAGATGGGCAACTTTCATCTTGTGTGTTGTATTACAATTATTACGACTAATACTATGTAAGTCTAGTGGTACCTTATATTGTGCGCTTCTTACTATCTTCATATCTCATCACAAACAAGTAATTTTCTTGCAAAACTATGTAGATTAAGTGTCAAACACATGATTACACAAGGAGTTGTAGAGCAAATAACATCGATTACCACGAGGAAGCTCTTCGTCTTCACATGAGCAAGCACTTGAAACACATAAGGAGAATCTCTTGCGCATGGTATATATGATTCTATATGCATGCTACGCTTGTTGCGTTGTAGTTTGGAAGGCATCATAACTTGTCATATTTTCTCTTTCTATAGGTTAGTTATTGTGAAAATGATGTGAATTGCAGACGCCTACTACAACCGATCCACTTTGGAGAGATGTTTGATCCTTCACATTGCTTAAAAACATGTGATAATTGCTTGAAAGAATTGGCGTGGATTGAGAAAGATGTAACGAACATTGCTAGGCGGTTGGTAAGTGGACATTGTGCCCTCCAAAACATGCACGCCTTTGTTTGTGGATATAAATTCTTTCTCTTGTTGCTTCTTTAGGTCGAAATGGTCATGATGACAAGGTAGACATGTTCAACTTCTCATATTCTTGAAGTTTACAGAGGTTCATGAGCCAAAACGTATGTATGATACGCTAAGTACTCAAGATTATTATGTTATTAAGTTCATTAATGTGATTACCTTGCCACAAGTGGCTCTTGCCGATTCCACAAACCAATATGCCCATGGTCCAGTTGTGCATCTTAGCTTACTTTTGGGAAGTCACGGTGACAAGGCAAATTGCATATTCGCACCTAGATTGTAAAGTATATCTATTGCTACACGGTGTCAAGAAGCACCGTCATGATACTTTGAGTCTTCATGGAGCTGGACCGGGAAGCATCTATCTAAAGGTGAGGCAAGAAGAATAATCGCATCTAATGGCGAGGAAATACTTATTGAGGATGTCGAAAAGAGCGATAACATGTATGGATCGGTATCATCATCTTAAAGGTGAAAATCTCGATCCCTTGATTGGTTTATTTAGAGACAAATATTGCTAATTCTTTTCTTTTGCAACCTTCTAGTAGCTGCCTTGGTCTAATACAATCGTTTTCCTTCACGGTTTTTTGTTGACGGTCTAATATAATTGTACTCTAGAGTAAATTGCCTGTCAATTGTATGCCATAGCAGCGAAACTTTGCAAAATTTCTTTCATCTAATTCTAGTCTCACACATTGATTATTAAACAACATAATATTTTAGATGATTTATGATGAAATTTTGATCACCCATTCTTACATCTATTTGTTAGATATTGCATATATCTCAAATATTTTTTGACATCTGTTTGTTAGATATTGCATATATCTCAAATATTTTTTTGACTAGTTTTCACATTGTCTTTGTAAATATTTTATGATGACATTTGTTTCAACTTATGTAAGATAACAATAAAATGTACCAATTTCAGGAGATACTAAAGATAACACATTCTCATTACATATTAGTATATCCATATATTACAGCCATGTATAATTGAATCTCAAATATGTTTACTGGACAAATGACAAATGCATGTTTTGTCATATGCGTGACTTAATTAGCTGTGTGTTTCTGTAGGAAAGTTGCCTACCAAGAATGCAGATCAAGGTGGTCCAATATAGGCAAATGGATTTGACCGTGCTTCTATTACAAATCAATGGGCTATAGGTAAATACAATGTGCTTTTATAGAGCTTTATCTTTTCTTTTCTTTTTTAAAAAGAAGGGCTTAATCAAGTCACTGATACTTAGTTAAATATAATCTCTTTGATACGAGCTATAGGTAAATCTGTGTGCTTTTATAGGGCTTAATCAAGTCACTAATACTTAGTTAAATGTAATCTCTATGTGAACTTGTGACTTGCTAGTTAGTAGTTACACTTGTTTACTTAGCCCTGTCATGTACTTGCTACTTGCTAATTAGTAGTTACTACTACTTGCTTAAATAGCCTATGTTATTGTGTGATATATTTAAATTTGTTTGTTAAACTACTAATCTAGTTGCATTTTGGACATATAGTATTGTTGATTGATCTTTATTTGTGCGATATATATGGTTTATGTTTTCGCTAATATCCTAATAAGTATTCGTGGACCGAGACAATCCGTATTCGCTCGGCATGTATTCGCTCCGTATTAAATGACCGAGACTATCCGATTCAGATTCAGATCCCAGACCGTCCGTGTCCGATTCGAATCCGAGAAAAAATATGGAAAAGGATACGGGATGAGCGATATCCGTCAGATCCGCTCGTTTGCACCCCTACCGGTAGCAACACTAGAGCCGTCGCCGCCACCTCCCACGAGGGGTCGCCATCCCGCATGACCGACGGCCCCGCGCATGGCGCCGCCTCCACCTGCCATAACGCGACTCTGGGCCCGCAGACGCTCACAGCGCCACCACCGCCACAAGATGTGGTGGAACTGCCACCACAGATTAGCATGCACCGCCCACCCGATCACACCCACACGTGTGCCCAACACCCGAAGCCTCGTGGCGGCCCACCCGAGCGACGCAAAATCAAGCTGACGAGGATATAATAATCCTTATTTAATTATTTATCTACAATTCATATTATAGATAATAATGACGTCATATGGTTCTTGAATATACCCCTTAATATCCATAAGGGAGCAGCTGGAGGTCGTAAGTTCTTTTACGACCACCCCATAGTCGTAAGTCCTTCTACAACTACCCCATAGTCGTGAGTCTTTCTACGACTATGCCCTGATCGTAAGCTCTCCTACGATCAGTATATGGTCGTAAGCTCTTCTACGATCACCACCTGGTCGTAAGCTCTTCTACGACTAGTCTCTAGTCGATGTGGCTTACAGACATGTGGGCCTAATCGACCAGGGAATCTTCCACACTATATTTAAATATATGGGCAGTAAACTACGCTATTATTCTCTGGAATAAAGGCACGAATTAACTCCCTGTCATGGTGATAACTGCCTCGCGACGTGGGAACGTTACTACTCCCACAATAATCTCTAGTAAAGGCTCCATAATCAGAAGCATTAAGGTGCCCTTTGGACTGAAAGAACAGCAGCACACTCCGAGTACTATAAAAGGTAGAATCATCAGAGAAGGAAGGGGAGAGGAGCACAAGACGCTTCATTCTAGTCTTTCTCTTGATCTTGTAATCCAACATACTCAATACATACACACAGGAGTAGGGTTGTTATTCTCCCTGGGAGAAGGCCCGAACCTGTATAAAAATCCCCGTGTCGCCTCGCTCTGCGTGGTTTGAGCCTAGGGGAACCCCTGAATCAAACAATCTTTATGTAAGTTCGGTTCTAAAACACCGACAGTTGGTGTTACTACTGCCACAATAATCTCCAGTAACGGCTCCATAATCTGAAGCATTAAGACGCCCTTTGATTGGAAGAAAGAATGACACTCGAGTACTATAAAAGGCGAATCATCGAGAAGGAAGGAGAGAGAGCACAAGGCGCTTCATTCTAGTCTTTCCCTTGATCTTGTAATCCAGCATACTCAATACATACACACAAGAGTAGAGTTTTTATTCTCCCTGGGAGAAGGCCCGAACCTATATAAAAATCTCTGTGTCGCCTCTCTCTGCGTGGTTTGAGCCTAGGGAACCCACGAATCAAACAATTTTTACGTAAGTTCGGTTCTAAAACACTAATAGTTGGCGCCGACCGTGGGGATCTTCGAGTCACCAGCTTTCTTCGCTCGTTTTCAACTCTAATGCTCTCATGGCAGGAGAGTGGAATGAGGAGAACTGGTTCGACTTAGCCGATTATGCAGATATCGACATGGATGCTGGTTTCAACTACGAGACGAGTATTACATCATCCGATAGTGATGTCGCCTCCGGAGATCATTCTCCAGGAGACCATATCGCCGATGGAGTTGAGAAGGGATCCTTATCCCCCGCAACATTACGTCCGAATGAGGAACCAACTTCCTCAGAGGGCAAGGGTCAATCCGGCCACAATCAAGACTGCATCAGGACAGACTCAGAGCATGGTGAGGGTTCCCTTTCCAAGTGTTCAAGTCCGTCTAAGACAATCCGACCTGGCATGACAAATCCTGAAGGCAATCATTCCAGAACTTCATCAGCACCTGGTGGTCGTCTCTCTCAGGTTAGCCCCACAAAGAAGGGGGATTGGAACATGTTTTTCCTGCGGGTTCGACCATCCCATCGCAGGGCTCACTTGCGGACGGAGAAGATTATAACCCGGAATTCCCCATTCTGGAGGGGTTTGCTCCAAGTCGCCAGATGGTGTCTCTCGACTACTCCTCAAGCGAGGAGGCCTCAAGCGCAGGTGGAGATCATCAACGGGAGGTCTTCGTCCTTCCCTCAGGTGACGATCGCTCTCTTAGAGAGAGAACTGAGGATGCTCCCCAATGATCACACGATGCGACCTCTTGTGGCAATGACGAGGACACCTCCGGCGATGAACAGAGTCAACACTCTGATGAGTGTCAAGGAGATTCTAGAAATACTCATACTCCACTGAGGCAAGCTCCAGACTCAGGTATGGACGTTCCTGAGGCAACCCGACATAGAAGAATCGCAGCTCAGAAAAATCCATCTAGGTGCGTTCACTATGAGTCGGAGGAAACTCAAAAACTCCAGTGCATCAACGACCTTCTTGAGAACCCATCTCAAGAACTTGCTCGAACACTTGGCTATGACCTCTTTGCTGAAGAGATCACGCAAAGGCTTTGAAGCACGGTGGTTAAGTTTGAGCACCCTCGCCGACCTCAACCTAGAAGTCGTGGCGTCGACCTCATTTGCTTCCAATCGTTCGATGAACTTCGCCAGATGAAGATCGCCGTGATGATCGATCACGACGCTCTCCTGATCTTCGCCCCAACCGAAGGAGAGTTCCTCGAACACCTGAAGACCAGCGGGTTCCCAGGAGAGGTGATCATTCACCACTCCAACCCAGAAATCTGCGACAGTAGACGGAATACGAGGAGTATTTTCCTTGTAGGGTTGAGACTCACCACAGGTCGGGTCCGCCTATGACCGGGTATCGTCGTGTACGATCACCTGGTGACATAAATCCTTCTTTCCTGCAAAGAAGGCGTCAAGAAGTCATCACCGGATGTCAGGCTTTCTTACCCGACCTCCGAGCAGTTCGCTGGCCGCCTCGGTTTTGACTAGTGAATTGATGGATCTCAAAACCCCATTGAATTTCTCTAAATCTACACAACTGTTGTCCGAGCTGCAAGAGGAGGAGAGCATGTAATGGAAAATTACCTTCCTACTGTGCTCGAAGGATCCGCTCGATCGTGGTTGTTAAATCAGCCACTCGAGTCGATTTATTCATGGCAACACCTTTGCGACCTCCTACTGGCAAATTTCCAAGGCACTTATCATCGCCTTGGGAAGGAGGACGACCTGCATAGGATGAGACAAAACGACCACGAGACTCTGCGCCAGTTCATTTGACGCTTTAGTCAGGTTCGAAATTCCATTCCTGAGGTTTTTGATTCTTCTGTCATCAGAGTTTTCAAGCAGGGAGTCCGTAGTAGAAGGATCACTGAGGATATCGCCTTAAATTCTCCTGCCACTGTCGCCGAACTCTTCAAGATGGCCGATCGATATGCTACCGCCGCCGAAGCGGTCGAGTGGAACAACACTATTGATCGAGAAGATAAAATTCCTCAAGAGGTGGGCGAAAGTGGTAAGAAGATGGGTAAAAAAAGTCAAGAAATCCAAGAACAAGACAAAAGACCAAAAGCTTCAAGCCAATAGTTCTAAGGAGGTCTTGGCCGTGAGCGATAAAAATCCTCAAGGCTCCAAGCCATACTCTGATCGAGGCAAAGGTAAGTGCCCCGAGCGGAAGAACGACAAGCCTAGGTGGTGTCCTTTCCATAAAAAGGAAGGCCATGACCTTCATAATCTAGAGTATTCCAACGAAAAATCAAGGACTACTACAACGGCAAAGGACCACTTCATACCCTCGAAGAGGTAGGGCAAGCCAGTGGTCGTACGCAATCTGACGACAACGAGGAGATGTCGTTTCAAGATCTCGAACACACCATCGAGCATATTTATGGGGGATCATCGGCATACGAGTCAAAACGACAGCTTAAGGCTGTTGAACGCGATATAAACTCTATTGACCCTCCTCTTATCAATAAACTTCCAAAGTGGTCGGAAGTCACCATCTCTTTCGAGAAGGGTGACTGTCTGATTCCTTCCACTCGACCAGGTCATTTTCCGATCGTGGTCGAGCCCACCATCAATAACTGTCGAGTAAATCGAGTGTTGATTGATGGTAGTAGCTCGTTAAACATTCTGTTTACAAGTACCCTGGACGAGATGCAAGTACCGTGGACCAAGGTAAGACCGGTACGATACACTTTTCATGGTATTGTACCGGGGTCTTTGGCCAAACCTATTGGCCAAGTTTCTCTTCCTTTAACATTTGGTTTTCCAAGTAATTTCAAGACAGAAAAGATCTCCTTTGATATGTTCGATTTTGATACGGCATATAACGCCATACTCGGACGACCAATTTTGGCAAAATTCTTAATCGCTACTCATTGTGGGTATCAATGTCTTAAGATGCCAGGTCCCAAAGGAGTGATCACAATTTATTGTGACAAAAAGATGGCGCACACGTGTGACCGTCAGTTCCTCGAAATGGTCAGCCAGATACCAGTTCGAGAAGAAAATAAAGGGCAGCCTTCGACCAAGCAGTTGAAGCCTAAAGCTGTACCTAAGCCGAATGACTAGGTCAAGGAGGTTCCTCTGAATCTAGAGGAGCCCTCAAAGACTGTTCGCATTAGAGATGCTTCCGACCCCAAATAGGAAGACATCCTCATCGCTTTCATCCGGGTAAACGCAGATGTCTTCGCGTGGCAAGCATCCAACATGCCCGGAGTCCCCAGGGAAGTAATCGAGCACAGGCTAGCTCTCCGGCCTGACAAAGTACCTATCAAACAAAAATTACGAGATTTGCCCCTGATTGACGAGTTGTTATAAGGTCAGAATTGGACAAACTACTTAAAGTAGGCTTTATAAGAGAAATCGACCACCCAGAGTGGTTGGCCAACCCTGTCATGGTTAGGAAGTCTAACGGCAAGTGGCGACTGGGAAGTGGCTTCATGTAAAAGTATCCGACTAGGAAGTTGCTTCATGTATCAGCAACCAACCATTCCTAGATGTCAAGTCCAATTACCTATCGACGACATCCAGGTAATTGTATGTCCACGCGCTCTCTCTTGCAACCGTACTTCTTGAACTTGCAAAGGCACAAGCGACCATTGTATATATATATATATATATATATATATATATATATATATATATATATATAAACGGTTCTAGACACGGCAACCGCCTGTGATAGTCAGATATCACAGACGATTCTAAGTTAATAACTGTCTGTGATGACCTCATGTCATCACTGACCCATAAACTCAGATAGCTCCGGAACCGCCTGTAATGATATTTTTGAACCATCTGTGAAGACCTTTTCTGTAGTACTGACTAAGACTGAAACAGTAAAAACGAAAACAAGAAAAACCAGTCGAGGAACTAAAAGAACGATAAGAATAATAACAGCAACCGAGGATCGGGCGACCAAACTAGAAGGCTGTAACGACTACTCCCGACTTGATTGGTCCTCCATAAAACGAGCTCCCGCCAAGCGCCAGTGGTCGAACTCGTCTAGGATGCGTTGTAGAAGGACGAGGATCGGTGTGTTCTCCTGCGAGAACACTCTACTGTTGCGCTCCTTCCAAATCATCCACGCAACAAAGATGATGCAAGAATCCAATAGCTCCCTGGCTTGCCTTCCGAGTTGGCCACATGCAATTAACCAAAAATCTTGGATGGAACCCTGGCCGGCCGGAATGAAACGATTAAGTCCCACTTGAGAAAAGAAAGGGCTCCAAATCTAGGCCGTTACCGCACATCCAATAAGAATGTGATCGATGGTTTCCAGCGAAAGAAAGCAGAAGACACAAACACCTTGATTGGGCAGCCGTGGTTGCTATAATCGATCGTAAATCAAACATCTCGTGACGCAAGGCCAACCACATAAAGATCTTGCACCTCAAGGGCGCCCAAGCCTTCCAAAGTGCCCCCATGCTGGCGAAGTGCGCAGACCCAATGAAGAACGCCTTGTATGCGGATCACGTAGTGTAGAGGTCCGATGACTCCCATCGCCAACGGACGGAGTCGCGTTTTCCTGCCACGATGTGAATGCTGCGAAGCCTATCCCAGAGTTGCAGATACTCCATGAGGACCTACGTATCCATGCATCCAGAAATATCTGTCACCCAATTCCCATTACATAAGCCTTCTACCACTATTCTTCTCTTACAATTGCAATCGACCTCGAGTTGATCGATAAGGCATTAAGGAGGGAGCTCAGACCTCCAACCATCCGTCCTACGAACAAGGAATCTTCGCCATCTTCTCCATTACCTAGCTACACCGTGATAGAAGCTCAAAAAGCTCTCGCTCTGTCCGGAAACTGCGGTCTTTGGCTAGACCCGCCAAGGACTAGGATCCCAAGACCGGCTGAAGCCACAACCAACGTGTCAAGCGCACTCCGAAACACGCCAGTTGTGAATGCCCGAACCCCACAATCTAGTGGCCTGCACACTGACAATCAAGCGACCAAACAATTCCCGGTAAACAGACTTTGAACCTTTCCAATGGAAAGGTCGACATCATTTGTCAATTTGATTGAGAACCCAAGGCGATGGGTTTAACGCCATGAGGTGATAGAGTGGCATCGCCATTAAGATGTTGTTTATCAAAACCAGCCTACCACCTTGTGACAGCATATGAGATTGCCAACTTGCCAGCCTACTGGCGACCTTGTCTAGCAGTGGCTGGAATTCTCCTTTGGATGGTTTCCTTAGGGATAGGGAGAGCCCTAAATACTTGCATGGAAAGTCGACCTAGGGACATTGTTGTTCATCAGCTATTAGTTGTAGATGTTGCTCGGAACACTAGATCGGCAATACGAAGCTCTTGGCCAGATTTGAATGAAGATTTGAAGCTTCACCGAAAACCCATAAAATATCTTTGATTGCATGCAAGTCAGTGATGACCGAGGTGAGGAATAGAGCCACGTCATCCACGTGTAGTGAAAGCTGGTAAGGCATTCCTCTCGGACCCCCCGATAAGAGCCAGGAGGGAGTAGTTTTTGGCTTGCTAGAGGAGATCGTTGAGAATATCCATCGTTAGGACAGAGAGCATTGGAGACAACAGATCGCCTTGGTAGATCCCCTGACCATGCCAAATGACTAGACCTGACTGCCCATCGAGAAGCACTTTAGTGGACGACATGGAGAGTAAGATAGCCAACCACCTACACTAGTTAGGCTCGAAGCCTTTGTGACGCAAAATCTCCAAGAGGAATGCTAGGACACTGAGTCGAAAGCACGCACGATGTCTAGCTTGAGCAACAAGCTTGCTTTCTTCTTTTGATGTAGGGACTTTGCAGAAAGCCGAATGAGGTTGAAATTATCATGAATGGATCAGAGCTTGATGAATGCGGATTGATTTGGCTCGACTATGGTGGCAAGGTGCGGTGAGAACCTTCTAGACAACACCTTGGAAAAGAGCTTGGCGAAACTATGCAATAGACTAATCGGCTGGTAGTCTTTAGGTTCTTGCGTCTCTAGATTTTTTTTTTGGCAAAAGGTTGATCAATGCCTGATTGAGAAGATGGAAATTGTTGCCCCCATAACAACCCAAGCAAGAGAAGGCTGCCATGACATCTCCCTTAATGATGCCCCATCAAGTTTGGTAAAACAGGGCAGTGAACCCGTTCGGTCCAGTCGCCTCGACGATTGGTCGTGGCCAAGCATGCGCTGCACCTAGAACTGAAGTTTTCGGGAAGCACCTTGCGACGTGACTATTGCAAATCTGACAACGGGAGGAGAGGAGTGGACGGTTGCTTCTTGACTCTATGTGAATACGTTACCAAAGGGGTCTCTGGTAGTGTGGGCGTTGGAGTACCGACCTCTGGATTGGCCTACTGCCCAAGCGGTTCAAATCTTGAGCTTGCAGGTGAATAAAATCCGGCAAATGTTGCTCCCCCACGCAAGGTGGCAAGTCTACAGAAGCGACATTGTCAGCTGCCAAAGAACCTACCGCGCGAGCCTCTCCTAGCGATTCCACCCAAGGCATGATTTGTGTCTACGAGTGGGTACTTTGCAGTGCAGTCTGCAAAGCAGCCAGCTGGGACTGATTCTCATGGACCCCTCCCAAAAAGTCCTAAATCCCTAGCGTGAGAGCCACGCGCACCGCAGTAGCTTCTGACACCGAGCTCTCCGTTTTTCACACAGTGTCTGCCCATTTTTTGACTAGCTAAAAAGGGGGCGCCGTTGCATTCAACTACATGCTTTTTGGGATTGTTGTCTTGCCTAAGGACAACTAGGAATCTAACCAGGACCCCGGTTTGCTGCCTTTGCCACTAGGTGACCTACCTCACGTGCACTCCACCGCCAGAGGTGATTCTATGTCTGAGAGTGGGCCCGCGTTGCCTATGGGAGGTAGCTTCTAGGTAACTTCCTGTGAGCGGCCATGTGCACCCTAGCCCTCGCCGCCACCGTGATCCCCTCGTGTCCCCCTCTGGCAAGACGTGCCGCGCCATCGGCCATGCCCGAGATGGTGCTGAAAAGATGCTAACGAGGACTAGAGTCTTCGAAATCTGAGTCAGGGAGCCCCCCAAATCCTGAGACATCACTTGAGGGTGCAAATGGCAAATATAGATCTACCGATGAAGAGAAATATTCAACGGAATGAATGTAAACTAGGACATTGTAGCTAAGAGCATGGCGTACCTCTCTTGAGCCGAGGGTTTAGAGAAAACCTGCGCTCCATGATCGACGAAGGAACCGTCAGGAAGGAACTTCGACTTAGCGATGATGACAGTCTTCTCCTTGGGAATGAGACTAGGGTTGAATGACCAAGCAACTAAACAGAAGGCAGAAAGATCGGCCCGCGACGTAGAGGATTCATCGAAAGCCTCAATCCAACAAGATGTTGATAGAATTTCCGATGCTGTAGATTGGCTCCAAGCATGAATTGGAAATCCCTCGAAGCTAATGGCAACCGGGAAGCGAAGGGGCCGACTGCATGCTTGCGCCAGGCGTGAACATTGCTGGAGTAGGAGAAGATGGCAGTTGATCTTGATAGAGCCTCCCTGGAGAACGCGGTCCTTGGTAGTGTGAGTGTCGAAGACGATGATGTAGTTCTCCGGGTAGTAAGGATGAACCGAGAAACTCGTCGGAGACACACTCTGATCAACCTCGAACGCCCGCGCTATGTCCCGAGGAGAAACTTTAGGCCTGGTTCCACCCACGCACACAATGAGCACTCGCTCTAGGCACTGTTCCATGTCACACATGGTCGTCGAGAGGGGAACCACGCACACTTCTCTGTTCGGACGATGGAGCGGGTCTCTAGGCAGAAACTCGTCATCCACGTCGCCATGGAGAGAATGCGGGTACAACCTACGGTGACCCCTCACACAGTGTGTACGAAGGGCTCCTTGCCCATTGGGGGTGGATACGACAAAGAACGACCTCTGAGGGATCCCCGCTACGTCGGCTCCGGATAGGAAGGAAGCTGGTTACCACCTTGGAAGCCCAGGTCAGGCACGACCCGACGAGGCACTGGGGCTGGGGTGCCTTGCCGCCAAAGCCCAAACGTGACGCGGAGGAGAGACTTGGTAGGTTGGGATTCGCGTAGGGGGTAACCCCCGTCGTGAGGCTGGCACCCGGTTGTCGGAATTGGGGGGCTCAAGGGCCTCTTATAGTGAACAGTGGTGTGCCCAATGTCCTTATAATGGAAACACCGAGTGGGGTTCCGACAGACAGCCGCAATGTGGTCACTGACAAAGAAGTTGAAGCAACGACCGATGAGGTCCTTAGGTACATGCCTGGAGGAAGTTGTCGAGCGACGACTGGGTCGAGGCCTCCTGCGCCAAGAACGACGACGGACCACCTGCCAGCCAGCATCATCGGAGGGCCGAGCTATATGCATAGGATGATCGACAACCACCCAGGCGACCTGAACGGGTAGGGCTACAGAAGGAGCCCGCTGCTCTTGTGGAAGCCCCCCATCAACAAAGAGGACCCCCTTGCCAAGGACAGACTTGTTCGGAGTCGAGCCCGCCAGCCTAGAAGGCGGCGACCAGCAATTGGGCACCACCGGAGACGGAGGTACTGACCGGGAGAAGAAGAATGGCGCCGAGACTCCACCGATTCTGGGTTAGATAGAGATGACTCAAACCATCTCCTCTCTTTCCTCGATCGCTTACCTAGAACTGCCTCACGGAAGTCAAGGTCAGAAGAGGAAGAGTCCATGGGAAAGTGCGCCGAGCGATGCTCTGAGGCGGGCGAATGCGAGGGTGTGCGTGGCCACCGCTGCCGGAGTGGCAAGCGGCGCTAGGAGGGATTGGCATGTTACGTAATTTCACTCAAAGATTGTTGGTTGGCGCAGTGCATGCCTCTTCCATACCCATTGTCATATCTCTTCAATCGATCTGTCGATCACCACCTTGGTCGTGCCCCCAAATAGCCAAAATTTAAATTAAAAAAATTACTACAAAGGAACATTAGGGGAAAAGATTATTTTAAAAAAAAACTTAGGCTTTTACTCAAAAGGATAGTGAAAAAGATTAGAACTTTACAAGAAAAATCTAACATTAACATTAAATTAAGGCCAACACTAAAGAAACCCTATAGCCAAGTTTGGTCTTGCATTGCAACAACTAGGGCCCTATCAAATCGAGTACATAAAAGTCCATGCTACCGAGCGATGATGTGTCATGAACACCAAATTCAATTTACCTGCTATCACTAGATAAGATATATGAGCCTCGTGCTCCAACTTCCTTGGAGTAAATCAAATAGGGAAATTCGAAAACCAAAAGTCCAGACACACCATATTGGCCGATTAATGACTCACATTTCATTGCAACAAGGAACAAATCGAGCAGACGATGATTGAGTCATATATCTTATCTAGTGATAGCAAGTAAGTTGGAACAACTTTCTTGTTTAGGATTTGATAGCAGGTAAGTTGGCCTTGCATTGCAACAACTAAGGCCCTATCAAATCGAATACACCAAAGTCCTTGCATTGCAATTCTAGATTCAAACAATTTATTTTGGATTAATTCATTATATGCCACCAAATTTTAGTGAAATCACGATTGTGTTATTGACATGTGGGGTCGGGGTCCACATGTCAATAACACAATGAGTGGCATATAAGGGATGAAACAAACTTTCGGTGGAATATAAGGAATTCACCCTTTATTTTTTTTAGTATCAAGCTTCAAGAGTTCATCCAGAAATTCTTTATGCTCGTTGAACTAGTACCACATCAAACAAACACCGATGTGTCTGTCCTGAACATGGACACATCCTCTGGCAAGACTTAGAACCTCAACTAAAGTAAGGTTGGAGATCATAAAATGGCTTACTATGAAGCAAAGAAGGAGTGATGATCTCACCATTAGGGGTACTGACAAGGGCAATCGGTGTAGCGGAGATCTCATCGCGGCAGAGAGCCTTGCAGAAGACATCACCACTATAGCCCTTGTTATCGGCGACGACGAAGAACAGCCTTGCTGCCCTTCTTGAATCTGGATCTCACCCCGCTACCGCCCTCCTCATCGCTCACACCTTAGAAATCACCCCGCCACCGCCCTCCTCCTCGCTCCCACCTTCGATCCGCTTTGATCCTCCACCCCCACCACCGTCCGCCACCCTCTTCCTCTCTCGTTGTTCGTGCTCGGTCGCCATACCATATTGGCTAAGCCGCTTCATGGCGCTGGAGGACGTGGTTTGTCGGCCGTCGGGGTGGAGGAACGAGGCAACGATGGCGCCGCGTAGGGCTTCTTCTTCGGTTCTTCCTCTTCCTGTCCGCCCACGAGTGGAGGGATGGAGATGAGGGCGCGATAGGGTGGCAAGGATGGATGTAGGGGCGCGATAGGGTGACAAGGATGGATGTAGGGCACGATAGGGTGGAGGATCGTAGCGGCGGTGTGTCAGAAGCGGCGGATCGAGCAGCGACAGGTTGGAGGTGTGGAGCCGTGGAAGTCTGGAGGATAGTGGGGGACTGGTGGAGGAGGCTTGGAGCAACGGTTAGGGTTGACCCGCTCGATCCAACGGAGCATTAGGTTATTGGACCTTTTACCTTGATTTTCATTTGGATCGAACCTCTGACCCATTTGGCTGAAATTTTTGGGGCAGATCGGTGGTCCATTGGGCCTACCTGACCCATTCCCACCCCTAAGCAGTACTCCATCCGTTCTTTTCTACTTGACGTCTTAGAATCCGTGCTGTGCTGTCAAACTTTCTAAAGGTTGACCGTCAATAGGTTTAAAACTATTTAGATTGACTATTTAAAAATTATATCAATAGATTTGTCGTTAAAAATACTTTCGTAGTATTATAATTTTATTTTATTTTTCTGAATCAGGCTCATATCTCCCTATTTCATTATTGAAATTGCTCGAGGTTACAGAAGTTCTTAAGCAGAAAGTAAAGGTGATCAGCCAGCTTCAGAAACCATCCGCCACCACTGCCATCTTACAAACCAGAACCTACACCAAACAAACAAAACCACCTAGTGTTTACCACTCCTGACTTTCACCAATACTCGCCAACAGAAGCACTAAAATACCCCTACACTTGAACAGAAACAACAGGGCTATCATCCATGCCTTCTGTTCAAAGCCTCAGTCGTAGGATCCAGATGAACAGTGTTTAGCGAGAGAGTGAGGTGTGCTTGCAGTAAAAAAAAACCTGTAGCAAGACGAAAAATGCTGTTGGCAAAAATAATATAGCACTTTATCTTAGCTTTTGATTTTTTGAATAGACGGTAGAGATCATTTATACTACTCATCTATCGTAGATCCTCTGCGCCCAATCCTCAGTCGTAACTTGCCAAAGCCGCCTGGGATCCCTTCTTCAGGATGACGCGCGCCTCGCCCTTCTGTAATCCAGCCCATTGTTCACTACAAACACAGACAGAGAGCACAGCACGTGAAGGATCACAAGGCATTTTTTCGTTGGAAACAAGCAGTATTCTTGTTTTCCAAATCCTCCAAAGAATTGCAGCTACCCCTACTGTTATTAGTTTTCTCACCCCAGCAGAGAATCCATCTAACCAAACTCCACACACGCGTCAGAGAATCAGGCATCCTGCCAATGTCAAAGGTACACATAATATTATAATTATATTAGTACATCTTAATATAAAATTATAAAACTAACGGTCATGGTCCTATCATGAGACCCTAAAAATAAAAAATATCAAGTAAAAAGAAACAGAGCGAAAAAGTCTAAATAAAAAGAACAGAGGAGTAATATGTGGGCTCCTAGACAACAAGATGCTTTATTTGTCAATAAAAATACTTTCGTAACAAGATGTAGAGAGAAACAGCTGTCACATGATGGAATAGTATTTCACTCAAGAGAAGCAGCCTCTAAGGCCATCTCCAACACAGGTGTTTAGATAGGTGCTTAGAGAAAAAATCCGGTTTTCTTTGCCACCTAAAACAACTATAGATGCTTAAAAAGTGGAATCGTTGCTTGGCTAGGAGTCTGCTTACGAATTGCTCCACTTGTAATCGTCCATTCAACCATTGCAGGGAGAACTAAGTAAGTACCAACAAGAAGAATGTTTACATTGAATGGTTAAGACTCTTAGATGAATGCTTGGTTACATAACTTACTTCGTTTTTCTAAGCACCTTCTTAAGCGGCTCTTGCATTAGAGATGCCCTAAGAAGCACAATCTCTCTCTGTATGCAACAAACTCAACAAGACGGGAAAGATACTAATCCTCCCTTCCTGAAAGGAAGTGCCTTTTTTTTTGTTGATACGTAGCTTGTTAAAAACAACTTGTTTCCAAGCAAGGAAAAGCTTATGAACGATCAACACGAGTTTTCAATGTAAAATAGCACCATGGTTACCATGGAATATGACCACATAATAATAATAGAAAAGATTCGAAACTGTTCAATTGCTTTTCTTTCATGAGAGAAAGCAGATGTGCTGAGACATCTTATTTTACTCCAAAGCAAGCATATATTGCAGCATATAACTACGGGAGGCTGCCAAATTTTCCCAAACGAATAAAGCTAATTTGCACCAAATCACCGACAACGCTTTACAAGACTTGTGTTCCAGACTGCGAGCAGTAGTAGTGCCTGTCAGTGAGCCATAATCACAGCAAAAAGATGATGCTACAACTGCCAAAAACCTGATTCCTAATCACAGAAACTTTGCTGACTACTCACAATTGGCTGCCAGGTGCAAAAGTGCCATACCTACGCTAAGATGAATGTGTTGTGCAATCCACAAAGGAGCTCAACTAAAATAGCTCGGCACCAACACCAACTAGGCTGCTAGCTGCAAGGTTCTCAAGAACCAAACAGTTTTGCAGGAATGCAGATGTTTGGCCGACTTAATTTTGCTGCAAGATCAGACTTTCGGCCTGATCGGTACCGGCCCCACATCCAGCTCAATTCTCAGAAGATAAAACCTCTTAATCTAAGAAAAAAGAGACCTTTCGGTCGAGGTAAGATAGAGAGCAGTACTGTCCCTATATCATCCAGGATGCTAGCAAAAGGATGAACATATATTAATCGTATCTTCTATATAGCAGAGCATTTCAATAAGTCAACACTTCTCATTATCCTCAAACAAAGGTCCATAATACATTACACAAAACTGAGATAAGTTACCCCTACAAAAGAAAAAACACGTCTGGGATACACGCTATTAAAAACCGATACTCGCAGTATCACATACTCTTTGCCTGGTTGGGAATTTAATTCATGAATTCGTAACCCTGGAATTAGCTGAATGGTGCTTCCATAGGTACCTATGCCCCAGCTGATGGAATGGTTGTATCAATGTTGCTAGGCGTCAACACGTTGAAGCCATCAGCTGCTGTCGATACGATCATCCCAGGTATCTGTGGGTGCCAGTGTAATTCTTTCAAATCTTTCTGGCCCTGCACATAAAAACAATGAATATCATATAAATGATTCTTTGCAAGCAACAATGCTGTTTAGGATAAATGCTTCAGCCACAAAAGATGACAATGAAAAAGAATAGCCATTTTAATGAGGCCACGAACTGGTGATGTTTAACACCTTGATAAGAAAGTGAGCAAAAAATTAATTTGTCACAAGAAATGTGATAATAGTACCTGATGAACAAAGAGAAGTTGTGGGGCAAATCTTCAGGAGCATTTGCCTGCTCTTTCATCTTTGCTTTGAATTCGCCTCCTCTTCTGCATCTTTTTCCAATGAAAGATCCCAAATTCTGAAGACACAAACAATTCAGGATGTTATAGCAAAGCAATTCGAGGTATCAGAGAATAGTAGGCAAAACATTTAGGCAATTTGGCGCACTTAAAACATATGAAAGGAGGGAAGGAGGCAAGGCGACTTCGTCAGTTGATGGTCAGCAGATGATACAGCCAATGTTGATGCTTCATGTGGACTCCATTCCACAGATGTAATCGGGTGCTTGTGGTATTCAAAATGTGCTACCAAGGAGTCATCCTACCAGTACAATAGAAAGCATAAGGAAAAAGATTTGATGTGAATATATCATTCACAAGCAATACTATTATACTAAATAATAATGGCAAACAGAAGAAACTATTATTGGTTGTATATAAAGCCAAAAATGGTAATATAACATACTAGGTAGTAGGTAGCAGTCTAGCTGCACTAATTTTTGCACAAGAGTCACGATGTATGTACTATATACTACCAGCATATATCTAACTTGACAAATCTAGTAGCAACAACATGCCATATTTTCATCCTTGAGAAGGTTGTATTATCTTCAAAAGACCCAGTCACTTGTTTCTTTCTGAATATTAAATACATAGACAGGAGGCAACCAGAAGCCCAACAAAAAACATAACCACACAGATAGAGAAAAACGCCAGTTAAGTGGGTTGTCTGAAACTAACAAGCATAAAAAAATGTGCTTTATCAAGACGAAAGTACCTTGATTAATCTAAGATCACGAATTGAGAAACTGCCATCATCACATCCTGAAGCTACCATACAGCTAGCAAGCCTGATAATGAAAGTCAAAATATGTATAAAATATTATGCAGAAGAAATGATAGTGCTCATGAAGACAATAAATTTTTTCATTAGATATACCGATTCCATGATATAACATTCACATCAGCATTGTGAGCCTTAACAGAAATACATGGTTTCTTCCTTCCGTATATCCCATATAGATATTGTTCCATCCACTGAACAAGAGGCAAATATGTCGGCTTCTGTGGGACTCCACTGCAAGGATATAATTATAATAGTTGAGATAATCAAATTTTCTAGAGCACATAGGAGTAGATATATGATACATCATTCAATGTCATGCCTGTAGATCTTCCACGCTTGCAGTGTGTCCAACAAATGGTTTTGTATCTACGTTCCAATTGTTTGAAGTCGGCTCCCACAGGTGAATGCACTTGTTGCAATCACCTGCATAGACAAAGCATTAAATTGATCTACATCAGTTTCCATATACCAAACTAAATGACACTGCTGATTTATGAACACAGGACAGAGATCCACATGATACATTAACATGGTAACATTTTAAACACCACAGTAGAGGACAAACACTGTAACATGGTTAAGATCTAATGCGCACCGGAAACAAGTCTTCCAGTAACAAGTGGACTCCAATCAATTGCATAGCCTTCATCTTTATGGCCACCAAATATTTTCACAGGTACATGATTATGGATTATGTCATCTTCTTTGTGTGCAACTGTTCCTGAATCTACTAATGAGTTAAGGAAGGAGCTGAAGTCCCACACCTGCATATGTAGCAATAGAATGGTCAGTTAATAATTATACACAAAGAAGTAGTCGGTGCCGTACATTCTGTTCTTGGGCAAGTTTTTCAAAAGGAAATACTATGCATATTCTATACGTTCTGTTCCAGGGCAAATAGGATAGGGGATTGATGTACAAGTTTTTTATTTTTTGAGACTCGGGATTAGTCTACAAGTTGAGTGGGCCAACCATTACAGTAAATAAAAGAGAAATGTGAGGGGCAAAATGAATTACCTGAACATGGCCTGTGTCTCCCCATGTAGCACATAGATGCGGTTGTTGAGTCATTGAGCGAATCCGATTTACACACCCCGCGTGAGCCACCTTTTTTAGCTGGTACAACAGAACAAATTATAAGCTATCAAAGGGCCATGCTGAATTCTGAAACAATTACTTCCATGGAAAAATTTCGAGTTTCGAACTTGGAAAGAACATACTTGTACAATGGGCTTTGTATCTTCGTTGATTTCTTCATCTTCTTCATCACTGCTGCTGTCGCTATCCATATCATTGTCACCATCAACTGCTGAAGCTGGTACAGGTTCCCGTTTCTTCCCATTTATGTTTGAAAGCTTGAAAATACCAACGTAATTCCATGAAGCCTTCTCAGCCTGAAAAAAAAAAGTCAAGTTCTTAGTATAAAGAGACAAACTATGTTCACAAAAGATTGATTCTTTGGGTTGTGGAGCACTGGAGTGCGCAAAAATATTTATATTGGAAAAAAATGAACAGAGCTGGTAAACAAGGACAAAAAGTTTCTTGTCATGAGTCAATGACATAATTACGTGAAATTCCATCAATATCATGTCATTTCTTCAAGCTCAAAAACCCAGTGTGAGATCATCATTAATGTTAAATGTCACGCTTATGTTTTAGCAAACCAAGTTGGAGCTTACTTGCAAGCTATCATAATTTCATGGAGACTATGGGCAAGCACATGTTCAACCAGTAACAGGAATAGCAATGAAACACCATGGCAACATTATGCTATAAGTGGCAGGAAGCATTATCATATGTTTATGACATAGTTTTTCTGTGTTTAATGTTAAGCAATAGCATTTTGTTACAAATAGGCAACATTGCAACACTCTCCCATGAGAATTGCCGTACAAGTAAGACTCAAAACATACATGATTAGCTATCAACCTAGAAACTAAAATATACCAGTACATGTATGATTTAGAATATCAAAGAGTCACTCTGTGGCAGAACTGAAGAGCAATCCCAATGTGTTGGTAACAGGCACCATCAATTGTACTACATACTTACATAGAGGTGGGAATATTCTACATCTAGATTTTGAAGGGGGTAAAGAGAAATGCAACCTGAGTTCCAGCAACGCCGTATAATGTATGTGGGAACTCTGATCGGACAAGCCCAAGTTGATCGCGCACAACATCAAAGCTACAATGGAAGGGTAAATCATTGGGAATAGACCACGATATCTTGGATTCTAATTAGGACATGAACAACGCCCGTTGAGGAGAAATTTTACCTCAAGCAAGGCCAGCCAATGCTAAATCCTCGGAGATAATTGTAAGCCTCGGGATCAAACTGGAGCTCCTCCCCCTCTTCCAGTGCATCTACACCCGGTTGCCATACCTAAAAAGAACGAACCACTAGTTGAGTGTGATTCGCACATAGAGACAAGAACAATCCGCATCTTCTTATCAAAAGAAGAGATTAAAAGCCAAAACTTGTAAGGAAAAGAAATGATCCTTGCATCAGTTGCATGCATCTGTTTATAAGTAAGGATGAGTTATGTCCCCGTCACCTTAGCTGGGCCAGAAGCCACCGCAGGATTAGAAGACGATGAAGCTTCACCTCTCTTGAAACCAAGAAAATAGCAAAATTAGGGCGCAAGCAAAGATCAAAACTTGCAGCACAGAAAAAAAATATGCATCGAACGCAATTTGATATATATAGCCGCGTACCTTGGTCTTGTTCTTGGATTTGGCCTTCTTGGCCCTCTTGATGGTGCGACCCATCAGCTGTCTCCGTGAAGGAAGAGAAGGGCGCGGCGACGGGTTTTGGCGGAACAGGACGGTGCGAAGGTGGGCGGCCGGAGCCGGTGGACGGAGGGAGGGGATAGGAGAAGAGGGGTTCCCTTTCGGAATGGAATTGGCGGCTGCCGTCGAAGTACCTCAGGGTTTCTTTCATGATCCCCCAAGAGGCGGGCGAGAAGATGGGCCGGGCCGGGCCGAGCCGAGAGGCTCAGCCATTCAATGGGCTTTTTGTCTTGGGCCCAACATCTACGCCTAGGGCTTTATTACCCACGAGGAACGGGTCGGGTATGGGTATACTAGAGTTCGGGTATACCCACTATGGCCCTCTTTGTTTAGGCTTTTTCTCTGGCTTAAAAGCAAAAAAGCCTAAGCCTAAACAAAGAGGGTGCTTTTTTGTTCGGCTTAAAATAAGTTAAGCCAATTTAAGCCTAAAAACTATAAGCCAGGGAAGATGTGCTTTTTTTGGCTTTTGCGGAATGAAATATCTGTTTGCCACCAAACTTCGTTAAAATTACTCTCAAATTGCCATCGTATATAAATAAAAATCATTCTCTTTTTTTCCCTCAAATCCTTCCCCAACCCGATCCTACTTTCTTCTTCCATCCTCCCGACGCCTCCTGCTCCCTTCCCTCCCGATCGCCGCCCCTCCTCCCCTCCGTCGGCTGCCGCGTCCACCTCCTCCCGACAGCCTTGCCTCCCCACTCCGTTCCCATCCCTTTCTTGCTTCCCGGACGCCGCCTCCCATCCCCATCGGCCACGGCTCTCATCTTCCATCCCAACGCCGCCTCCCATCTCCTCCCGTCGCCGCCTCCCATCTCCCTCCGACGCCGCCTTCTCCTCTGCACGACGCTTCTCTAGATCAAGGTGAGTCCAATTCATGGTCATCGGTTTATCGCCGTGTATCGGTTCGATCTTGTGTCCGTTGCTTGTTCCATATACATAATTGTTGTGATTTGTTCTAGATCGTTTGCAAAAATGGTGCATTTGTGTGTTTGATCGAGGTTAATTTGATTCTGATCGTAATGTGCATGCAATTAATCAACATACTACCACAAAGTAGATCCACTAGCCATCTTGTACTAGATGATTCAACTTTTGCATATGTTTGACTCTCTTTTCGGTTGGCTTATGATACCTAGGAATTATCCGGAGGTATGACCTAGTAAAGCACCTAAAACATGGTGCTTCAATGTGTATATAATAGTGATAGCAAGACCCACACTCCATTTATTCAAATGTTGTTTGAAGTATAGGGATCTATATTTCAACAACTGTGTTGCCTTAATGAGTTGCCCTTACCGTCGAGAACTAAATCGTGTAATCTTTATCAGAAACAACACCAGTTGACAATTCATCTTAGTTGTCGTGCGGTGAGGAATTCAAAGAGTGATCCTGATCTGAAACAAGTTAGGGTTCAAAGATGAATACTATTTGGTCCTTACGGTTGCACTATAGCCACTATTCTTAAAATCGCATATTGCATCTAACGTTGAAGATACCTCGACCACCAATATGTATCATAGGTCTATTTGTTGTCTTGGCAATATCAAACATCCGGCATGTTTAGCTTTCTTCCTTTTAACCTGAGCACAGGGAGGTGGCTATTAAACACCACATCATTGGTTAATAAGCAAATATAATACAAACGATCCCTAATCATTGGTCAAACTTGGAAAAATACCCCAGAAAACATTTAAGATCCTTAAAAAACACTAGCCTTTGCTCTGGTGCTTTACGATAATCTTGATATATGTTCGCTAATAAAACCAAAGTTGTAACTTCCAATTAAATTGATATGTAATGAACCGAGCTTTTACTCTTCTTGTGCTCTTGATTGATCTTGATTATATGTAAATTGATATGTAATGAAATGAGCTTTTACTCTTTCAGTGTGCTCTTGATTGATGCTGATTATATGTTCTCTAAGAAAAGCAAACTTCTACAGTAAGAAACTTTTTGGTATTATGCTTTAAAAAGGGCAGGATTGGCTAGTAATAGGCTATGCAAGTTACTAGGGAAGAAAATGATACATGGAATTGGGATGTCTATCTTTTTCCCCATTATTGGTTTATAGTAGTTGTTAACCTGAGGCCGAGCTTGTTAAGTTATTTGGCGTATCATCAGTATTGATCATTATATTATGCCCTTACAAATTCTAAATCATCATGTAAATTGTATAGATGGAACTAGTACCTATCAGCAAGGCAACTTGGGATGCATTTGGCAACAGGGCATTTTGTCAAATCTGTGCTGAGGAAGTTGGTGCTGGGAATAGGCCATTGGGATGTTTGAATACCAGGGGTTACAAGAACCTTCAACAGAAGTTTTTTGAAAGGACAGGGAAAAAACACGACAAAAAACAACTAAAAAATAAGTGGGAAACATTGAAAAAAGAATACAACTTGTGGAACGATTTGAAACAGAAAGCAACTGGGCTTGGTTGGGATCATCAAAAAGGAACTATATCTGCATCCGATGCTTGGTGGAAGGAGCACAAGGTAGTTATTGCAGAAATGTCTATTTATTAATGTGTATGATATCATATTTTAATTTTAGCTAACTTCAGTTTTTTTAAAATTATTTTCAAAAATATCCTAAACATTTTCGTGATGGACCACCGAGAACCTAGATGATATGGACCGTATGATTGATAAGGCTCATGTTACGGGTAACACTTGACCATCCGGGTGAGCCTACACAAGAAGACCAAACCGTTGTGGACATTGATTGTGCGAGAGGACGGCGAGGAAGACGCCGATTGATGGGGAGAACATTGAGGTCGCTCGCACGCAACCGAAGGTCATTGGCGTGTAGGGCAAATAATATTAATCATAGCCCAAAGAAGAACAAGAAAAATCCCATCGCTAGGGATTTCAAGCGCATAGTGGACATTATGGCAAAAGGTCCTATTCAGTGGTCCATCCATAGCGGATGTTATGGATGTAGCTATTCAGTGGGGTAGTACCGAAGTGATGAACACTTTATTGCGACAAGGCTCTTTACTAAACTAGAAAATCGGGAAGTGTTTGTCACCATGAAGACCGATGAAGTAAAGATGAATTGGCTCGGAGGATGTTTGATCTCAAGATGAAGAAAGATTAGATCTTTTTTTCGTTTTTTTATTTGAAAACTATTCGGTGATAATCATATAAGGGGTTGAAACTATTCACTTATGTCGTACTCATATTATTGTTACTTTATAATGTGTTCTCGCTTAAACCATAATGGGGTTGAAACTATTCAGCTATTGTCGTACTCATCTTATTGTTACCTTCTAATGTGTTCTCAATTAAATTATGTCTTGATGTCATGTTCTATGTTACTCATTATTGTTATTATTTGTAGATGAGTTCATCAAGTGATATTGATGGTTCAACCACTGATAGTGACATTGATGGTTCAACCACTGATAGTGATATTGATGGTTCAGCCATCGAGAGCGATTTAATCAAAGATGATATCGGAAAAACAAAAAAGAGGAAGTTACCATTTCAGGATTTTGTTGCAGCAGCTGGTTATGTAGGTATCCACTACTACGACACTTATCTAAACAAAAAGGAGAGGAGACAACCACTTCAAACTGGTTATGAATGGGTTGTTGAGCAACTAGGCGATGAGAGAGATTGTTACTCGATGTTAGAATGAGTAGGGTGTTTTTGATAGTTTGCATGAAACTTTGGTTGCAAATTACGGCTTGAAATCAACTAGGACTATGACTTCTGTAGAATCTTTGGCTTTGTTCTTGTGGACAGTTGGTGGCCCTCAGTCAATTACTCAAGTTCAAAACCGCTTCAAAAGGTCAACGGAAACAATCAATAGAAAGTTTGGTGAAGTCTTGGAATGTGTCTACCTTTTATCTGAAGATAATATTAGACCAACGGATCCGGAATTCTAGCAAGGCATCCGAGACTTCTAGATAACGCTTAGCACACATTTTAACAATTGCATAGGTGCAATTGATGGCACACATGTGCTGTTGTTGTTCAATGGATGAGCAGGTTGCCCACACCGGTCGTCATGGATATCGTCTCAAAACGTGATGGCGGTGTGTGACTTTGACATGAGGTTTACTTTTGTTGTCATGGGATGGCGGGTTCAAATAAGATGACACAAGGATTTTCAATAACACTTTGGACAAGTATTCAAACCGGTTTCCACATCCTCCACGAAGGTAATTAGCTTCTTTAATCATATAAATATTTATTATGATCACATTCCAAATTTGTATTGTCAACATTTATAAGTTTCATGTATACAGGAGATATTATCTTGTTGATGCGGGTTATCCCAATCGAAAGGGCTATCTAGCTCCTTACAAAGGACAAAAGTACCATCTACCGAATTTCGCCATGGTCGACAACCGAGTGGAAATACGAGTTGTTCAATCATGCTCACTCGTCTCTTCGCAATGTGATTGGCGTTCCTTTGGCGTGTTGAAGATGAAATGGAGAATCTTGTTGGCATTGCCAAGTTACAAAATGAAGATTCAAACGAAAATTATAATTGCATGTATGGCGCTACACAACTTCATTAGAGATAGTGCTTTACGTGATGAACTTTTTGAGAGATGTGATCTTGACGAAGATTATGATCCAAACGATACACAAACTAGATCATTTGGAGGGCACAATGTCAATGGATCAGCAATCGATGATGGAGATATGGGTGTCTTTCGTGATAGTATTGCTACTTCTTTAATGGCCGCAAGAGGGTAAATAGATTACATTAGTATAATATATACATGTTGCGGTGACAAGATAATTGCATCATATATTATTAAATATTATTTTGTTTAGTTGACTGATATTGGTATTTCTATATTAATTTCTTCCGTTGCGCAATGTCCAAAATAAATACTTTCATGCACTACGAACGATATCCATTTTGTTTCATATGTACAAATATATGTATCGTCATATTTTCAGATCCCATAAAAAAAACAGTTTAAATACATGATTAACAGGGTCCTTTAAACTCTTAAGAGCATTTCAGACTTTTCATCCTTCACACACAACTCAATAAGCCAACATCCTACAAAAAGCCTGACTACTAAACAACAAAGTTTGACTTAAAAGCTTAGAGGCTTATAAGCTAATTAAGCCAAAAAGCTGGCTTTAAGCTATAAGTCAAAAAATCTAAACCTAAATAAAGAGGGCCTATATACAGTAAGTAATAGGGTATGCCCGTATGGGGAGGGTATTACCCATCTGCCCAGTTCATACCCGTCACCAGTGTTGAGTTTCATTCTCCAGATTTTTTTACTTCTTTGAACCTCCAATCCGCTGGATCTAGCGACGGCGGAAACCGGCTACGAGCGGAGGGCTCCGGCTACGCTCCACGGCCGGCGTTGGTGTGGGGCGGACGGCGTCGCCTTGCGTCGAGATCTGCGCTCCGAGCTCCCCGGCGACGCACCACGTACGGCACTCACATCCCCCCTCCCCTCCATCGCATTCGTCCGCATCGGAGGTGCACTTCTGTCCTTGTCCCTGTTTCTTCTTGTTGGACTACGACTTCCCGGAGATTCCCGGCTGCGACTTTGGCCGTAGCATGGATGAGTTATTGCACACGGTGGATTTCTGCGTGTGAATCAATTGACTTCTAAAGTTATTGATGTTGGTGTGATGGGCCTGTGAGAGCGAGTGTTCTTGGGAGGGGAGGAGATTTCTTGGGGTTTTTTTTCCCCTGGCAATCCAATCTGCTCGTGCCCAAGATATTTCCGTTTTCCCTCAGAAACTCACAAGCACATTAATCTTCGAGTGGTTTAGAAATATGAGATGTAGCTAGATCTTATATGCTTCTAGGCTTCGTCTTGGTTTGATCACTTCAATGTAGCAGTGATTTGTAGGCTTCGTCTTGGTGGTTCAATCACTTCAATGTAGCAGTGATTTGTTTATGAACAAGAACTGATTTATGCACGGGTATGGGTACCACTAGACAAGTGCATATTCTAGTCTGAGCTGCAGCATCATGTGAGTGTGTGTGTATATTTCTCTCTGAACTCTTGTCGAAACATGAGTTCCTCTCTTTCAAGAAAGATTTAGGAGGTAAACTTATTGATAACTACGTAACTATTGCATGATTCATGAATTACTTGTAAGTGTCCTATGTTGTTGCAGGTCGGAGTCAGACAAATATCATAAGTTTGCCAAACATTGTCTAGTCATATATACATGTTAAGACTTTTTTTTTTCAAGATGTTGGGAGGTTATCAACTTATCATTTATGGAGATTGAAGTGAACATCTAAATAAAATCTGATCTCAAATAACTTGTCAATGGTAATGACTAATGAACGTCATCTGTGACAATACACTAGTCGGTTGCATCATCAAAACAAATCATTCGATTAAATTTTTACTGCACTAAATTCCATCCAAATGTAACGCTCGTAAACAGATCTGGCCATCTGTTCCGTAGGCTATAACTTCCACTCTCAAATTGCCTAGATGTGTTATACACAACCTTAACTAATCCATTAACTCTCCAAACCTCCTTAATACCTGGTATATAATCCTCTAATTAATCAGGGCCTAGCAAATTGGCCGCTGGAAGAGTAAAGTTTGCAAAAAATTTGAGCACACACCAACTCCCAATAGGGGATTCTCAAGGTTTTGCTTTCCACGAGCGGCGACTAACAACTCCCCAATTCGTGCATACATCAAGTAATTGGGCACAAACCTAACCAATCCAACCATCTAATTTGACAGTTCAAAGCAAAGCAGGCGGAAGCTGAGGCGGATCGGAAACAATCAATCCCACGGGAATAAGGAGGAGAGAGCAAGTTACCTTACCGGCCACGTGCATGAGGTTCCTGCGCGTTGCGTTGCTTCGTGTGGGAGGAAGAGGGGGGCGACTGATTGGTGGTCGGTGCAAGTAAATTTGGGGGAGACGACGTCAATTTTGAATGATGAATGGAATTCAGTGCACCAGAAATTTAATTGAGTGATTGGTTTTGATGATGCAAATATATTGTCACGGGCGGCGTTCATTAGTCGTTACCATTGACAAGTTATTATTCATCAGATTTTATTTAGATGTTCACTTCAATCTTCATAAATGATAAGGACTCAAGCATTTCAAGTTACAATCCAGAGTTCCAGACCGATATACCGGTTGACATCCGTGACCTTTTCTTCTTTTTTTCATGCAGATTGCTCTTCTACGATGAGCTGGAGATTTCCCCATTTTGGGTAGGTTAATGTCATTGAAAACAATCTTGGTGTTGTTGCATCTTCTCATTTCTGAGTCTTGGCCATTCATTTTTCAGCCCCATGGAGCTGATTTTTACTCTTGTATGAATTGAGTTGCCCCTTTTCTTAAAAGCAAATATTGGGGAGTAGTGCAAATAAGTGAGTTTTTGGCTAATATAGCACCGTTGACGCTCGCAATAGTAAATGTAGCTTTTTCTCCGCGCTAAATGCAACAAAGTCATCGAGTCCGTGCGTGAGAAGGCCGACGTTGCCGGCGGAACGACACGTCGCCGCAGCCGTGTGCCCGGGGTACGGTGACGCCGAGTCTGTGTGCCCGGGGAACAAACGCGCTGAGTCCGTGTGGTCGCCCGGCCGCACCAAGTCCGTGCGCCCAGGGCACGGATGCGAGGCGCACAGGGGTGTGGCATGGTGCACGGACGCGAGGTGGCTCTGCTCCCAGGGAACACAGACGCGCCTGCACCGTGCCTTGGGGTCACGGACGCAGCAATGTGTCGCTCCGCCGGCGACTCCGGCCCTCTAGCACACGGACGCGGTGCCTTTTTTCCATTTGGCGCGGAGAGGGAGCTACATTTGCTATTGCGTGTGTAAAACACACTATATTAGCCAAGAACTGCGCACCTGTCAGCTCATGCTACTTTGTCTGTCATTGCCAGTCAGCTCATGCTACTTTGTCAGTCATTGCCAGCCATCAGGTTTGGTACGGTGCTTAATTCTTAGTTTTTTGTAAAGCCCTACAGAAATTTGCTCACTTTTGCTCCAGAATATTATTTTGTTAGCCTAAGAGAGTTGGCCTAATTACTACTGTCATTCCTTGTGGTTTGATCTTTAAGTTACATTGAATTATAAGATTACCATATGCGAATCAACACTGCGGTTTAGTATGATTTGTCTTAAGCTTGCTTTGAACTTTTGCTTCTCTTACGTACTGACTTTGGCTCTGCTGAATGCATGCTAATAGCAGCTCTCAGCAGCAGCAACCTGATACAAGTTTCCAGGCCATCCCTACGCAATCTTGGTACCCTCCCTCGGTGGTAGGTTCATCTTCGTATCCATCCACACCCAGCTCTTCCGGTGCTAGCCCACATCAAAGAGCTTCAGATCATCCTCAGTCTTCATCACGTGGTCAACCATCTCCAGCTGAGGCTGCATGGATAATTGCTCATTTGAAGGATAAGAGGTAACCGAATGGCCTTCTTTTATGCCAGTATTGCTTGTAGCGTTTTGTATACAACATTGCCTTTGACTCTTTGTATTTTTACCTTACCTGATCTGTATTATGGATTACAAAATCACAACTGCTCTGTTACTTTCTTACCATGATATGACTTGTATTTCAATGTTATCCTCGAACTGAGGGACTTCGGACTTGGCAAACTAATGCTGTTTAGAGAAATGTTCTTTTTAAAGCAGTAAAATTTTGATAGTAGTCACACTACTATAATGATATCAAGGCTGTGTTCTCGAAAAAATATATTGATGTCAAGGCTGCCATTTTCTTACTATGTGTACCATAGCAGCTAAAATTCTTTGGCCATGCTAAATTTTTCTGAACTTATTAGAAGGTAGAATTATACCACCATTGCTTAATAAGACTAAATTTAATGCTGAAATGTAAAATTGTTACTTTTTTCTCACAACACCTCTGCATGTGCTATTTATTCTCTTTACAGACAAGAAAATAATGTGGCCAACGCTTACTGAAAAGAGCTGAGCTGTTCTGCTAGCCGGCTACAAAATGATTCTGTTATGTGTCATGGTCTGTGCTATATGAGTATTCTAATATCTGTACACTGTAGTAGGGCATGTCCCTTTTAACTAGGGATGAAAGCGGGCGGATCACGGATGGATAATGGCTCGCTATATTTGTTTTCATATTTTTTCCTGATGCAGAATCTGAATCTGAATAATATCGAATCTGAATCTGAGCGAATCTGAATCGAAAGCGAATACGATGGCGGATATTTTTGAACATGAAAACCCTTTAAATTATATGCGAAATTAACGAAAGTATATAACTAGTTTATTTGATGCAAACATTCATGAATTTGATGAATAAGTCTCTGTACTTGTTGGATAAGTCTTGTGTGTTTGCTTTTCTTTCCTTCAAGGACAAAGATCTTAGAGACGACATCTTAGAGGACAGACATCTTAGGCGCTTTTAGGACAAACATCTTAGGCGCTTTTAGGACATCATCTTAGGCGCTTTTAGGGCAACATCTTAGGCGCTTTTAGGGCTGACATCTTAGACTAGCATCTTAGCATATGCTTGGTACGGTTAGCGACCTATAAATTTGTATCCCCAACCCTCGAGTTGGCATGGCATTAATGTGAGAAGTAAAGAAAAATTGCCCCATCTCCAAGTGTCATCCTCCGATGAGAGTAAGGATCTTGTTATCACCAAGTGCAAGAGTCCGCGACTAACAAGTGGTATCGAGCGGCCTATCACGCAACAGAGCATCTCTGCTCAATCCCTTCTCGACCTCGCTTTCGGCCCATGACCCCCAACCGATGGCGGCGGCTCTCCTCCACGCAGCGCGTTCCGGTGGCGCGCCATGTCCGCAGACGATCTCGGCCTTCGATCGCGCCGAGCACACTGCGGCGGCAAGCCGAACTTCGGCTATGGCGAGAGAACATAGCGGCGGCAGACAAAGGCATGCTTGGCGAAAAAAAGCGTCAAGGTGGCGGCAGCGGTAGCGGCGGCGAAGCGGAGGTGGAAGCGGCGGCGGCGGCAGAATGAGGTCGAGGTTCTCTGCGCAGAAGAATAATGACTCCATCTCTCGCGATGGCAATACGACGCGGACCTTGAGCGGAGAGGGAAGCGTAGCGAAGCGGCAGCGCGATGAAGCAACCGCAAGACGCCCGTGAGCGCGGCGGCCAGACGGCGTGAACGCAGCGGCTCTCTGGAGGAGACAGCGCCGGCAGCTGCGTCTGGTCGGTCGACGGCGCGGCCTTCCAGCGCGACAGCGCTCTCTCCCGGTTGATCGCAAGTGGTCACCACGAGTACCAGTTTGTCGTCGAGGGCGTCGGCCCGGCGGCGGGTGGCCTACCTCACCAAGACCAACTACGTCGAGTGGGCTGCGGTGATGAGGTAAGGCTCAGTCGCGACATATGTGGGATCTGATCCGATGCGGAGACGCGTCGACTCGACCAAGATCGACGGTATTTGGATGCTCTCATCGCCTGCAGATCCGCTTGAGATGCGCTTCTCGCTTACCAACAAGCGGATCGCCAAAGAGGCAGGGGACGCCATCGCCGCAAAGCCGCGCCGGCGGCAGCCGCGCCCCGCAAGTCTACATTGCGAGCACTACGCGGAGTGGGAGAACGACCTTCAAGCCGGTGAGGGCGTTGATGACTTTGCTCTCCGTCTCAACACTCTGTTGCGAAGTTAGTGCGGTTCGGCGACGACACCTCTGGCGAGGAGAGGCGTGGAGAAGCTCTTCCATTGCGTCCACGAGAAGTACAAGCGGATGGCTCGCTCGATCGAGTCTCTGCTAGACCTCTCCACGATGACGATCGAGGCGTTGGGTCGCCTCAAGGTCGATTGGCAGCGATGAGCCACGGCGTCTCTCGGGACCCGTCGCCATTGGCGGAAGCTCCTCACTCGCTCGGGAGCAGCGGTGAAATGCCGGCCAGGTGACGAGGAAGAAGGGGAGCCTTCTTCCACGACGAAGCGGCATAGCGTAGCAAGCAAAAGCGACGAGACAACTCTTGCCACAAGCTGCGGCAAGCACGGTCATGGGCCAATTGTCGGCGACCACGAGTGATGATCGTGGGCGCCAGGTATTGGCTGGCGGCAAGCAAAAGCCAACGCGAGGCGACTCTTGCCACAATCTGCGGCAAGCTTGGTCATTGGGCCAAGATTGTCGGCAACCACGACGCGGCCAGCCCACGTCGCGGAGGAGGAGGAGGAGGCGGCCGAGCTCTTCGTTCATTGCTCATCACGAGCATCGAACTACCTCCACCGCCCGCCGTAGCAATGGCCTTCCTCCACCTTGCGAGCCAAAAGCACATGCCTCCTCGGCGACGGTTAAAAGAACGACAAGACCGGCGGGTGGTGCCTCGACACCGGCCACCCACCACATGACCGGGCGACGGAGTTCTTCTCGAGCTCGACTCAAGCGTTCGAGGCTCGAGTCAAGTTTGGGGGCGCCTCGGCGTGAAAATCAAGGGTGTCGGCTCCGTCATCTTCGCCGCCGTGTCTGGCGAGCACAGTTTGCTCACCGGCGTCTACTACATCCCCGATCTGCGAGAACTCCATCATCGGCTTGGGGCGGTTGGATGAGAACGGCTCGCGATGTCGAGATCGAGCCGCGAGTCTTGCGGTTTGGGATCTTCGCCGCCGCCTTCTTGCCAAGGTAACGAGGCGCAAATAGACTCTACATCCTTCACGTGCGAGTGGCACAACCCTCTGTCTCGGCGCTCGTCGGACGACGAGGCGTGGCGATGCACCGCAGCGCTTTAGGCACCTTCAGCCCGAGGCCACCGGCGGCTTAGTGCCCGCGGAGATGGTCGCGAGGCTGCGCGTCCCTTGACCATGTGGAAGCGATTCTGCGGCGTCTGCGTGTTGACAAGCGAGCGACTCCTTTCCCCAAAGAAAGAGTTTAAGCCAGGAGGCTTGAGCTTCGTGCACGGGACTTGTGTGGCGGTGACCGCCGGCCACACCGGAGAGGACAACGCTACTTCCTGCGCTCGTCGGCGACCTCTCCCGCTACATGTGGGTGATGGTCCTCGGCGAAGAAGGAGAGGTCATGCGGACGCCATCAAGCACACGCAGTCGCTGCGGAGGCGAGAGTCTTGGCGTAAGAGTCATAGCGTCTTTGCGCCTGACAACTTGGCGGCGAATTCACGGCGGTGAATCGCGTCGTCTTTATCTTGATGAGGGCATTCAGCGCCACTACTCCGCGCCGTCTGGCCGCCAGCAGAAGCAGCGTCGTCGAGCAGCGCAACGAGCGGTTAATGGGGATGGCTCGGGCCTCCTCCAGCGAGGATCTGGGCTGTCTTCCGAGGAAAGCGGTGGTAGCGGCGTCTACATCCTCAACCTTCGCCTACCAAGCGCTCGGCAGCGGGGCGCCGTCGAGGTTTAGCATGGGCGCAAGCGGCGGTTTCGCTTGCGGGTCTTGGCTCCCTCGCGTTCGCCAAGAGCTTGGCACTTCGGCAAGCTTCGGCAGCGAAACACTCGGGAGTGTTCGCCGGCTCGTGAGGCTCGAAGGCCTACCACATCCTCGACCACGACACCTGTAGCGTCCGCGTCTCGCGTGGCGTTGTGTTCGACGAAGCGGTGGACATGGGACAAGCGGTGGGCGGCGATTGACTGATTCCCGAGGACTTCGTTGTCGACTCGTCCATTTCGAAGAGCGAAGCTAGCGGCTTCGTCTTCACCGAGCTCGACATCTCGCTTCGCCGCGGCTCGGCGAGTGCTCCGCCACCACCACCTTCGCCCAGCTCTTCACCACGGCCACTCCGCCTTCGGCTCCACTTCTCTCTGCGCAGCCCACACCACCGGATCGGCCCGGCAACCGGTCCACGCAAGCGCAAGCGGTGGAGTTCGCTACTCCGTTGTCCCGGCGAGATCGCGTCGACGCCTACCACGACGGCGAGCCTCTGCGCTCACCGTACCATGGATAACATCCTCGGCAGCCGCTGTCCACTGGTGGCGCAACCGCGACTTTCCAGCGGGCTGCGCTTAGCGTCGACGACGGCGAGCCCCGCTTCCTTTGCGAGCATGGCGGAGACGCGGCGTGGCGTGTCGCGATAAACAAGAGATGGGCGCCGTCGGCGGAACCGGGCGTGGGGCTGGCGGATCTTCTGCCGTCCACCACGCGATCACCCTTAAGTGGGTGTTCAAGTGAAGCGGGATAAGCCGGCGCCATCGTCAAGCACAAGGCTCGCTTGGTAGCACGAGGCTTCATGCGGCGAGGAGGATCGACCGACGGCGCTTCGCGCGTCGCGCGCATGGAGTCCGTTCGTCTTCTCCTCGCGCTTGCGGCCGGGGAGGTTGGCACGTCCATCACATGGACGTCAAGTCCGCCTCCTCAGCGGCGACTTGAAGGAGAGGTCACGTCCGTCGTGGCCGGATTCGTCATCCCGACAAGAGGGCAAGGTCCTCCGCTTCACGCAAGGCCCTCTACGGCTTCGGCGAGCACCACGAGCACAGAGCGCTAAGTGGACTCGCCCTTATGCAAATGGGGTTCGGCGAAGCGCGCAGGTCAAGCGGTCTCTGCGGCGGGGCAAGGCGGCAACAACGCCTGGCGGGCGTCGTCGGCGACTTGGTGATCACCGGCTCCAAGGAGGCCGAGGTCGGCGTTCAAAGCGGAGATGAAGATCGCCTTCGGATGAGCGACTTGGGGCTCTCTCCTTCTACACGGGATCGAGGTCCGCGGGGCGACTCCGTATCTCCTTCGCGGACCACCTACACCAAGCGCATCGTTGGTGGGCGGGCTCGCCGATCGCAACCTTGACCTCGCTCTATGGAGGAGAAGTGGCGGCGAGCCGCGACAACCTGGCGGAGGAGGTGGGCGCGACGCGATCTGCGGCGCATTGTGGCGACCTTCGCTACCTTGTCCACACGCGGCCGGACTTGGCATTCGCCGTCGGCTCGTCGGTCGGTTCATCAATGACGGCAAGCGGCGAGACATCGGCGGCCGTGAAGAGGATCCTCCGCTACGTTGCGGGCACCTCCGACTCACGGCTTGCACTACCCGAGGTGTCGTGGCGGCGCGACTTCGCCGAATGCAGCGGCAATGACCACGCGGCGACATCGACACCGGCAAGAGCACAAGCGGATTCTCTTCTTCTCGGCAAGTGCCTCGTTAGGCAGCGATCGATCAAGCGGCGGTGGTGGCCTGTCCGTGTGGTAGAGTACATAGCGGCCTCCGCTCGACTTCGGCGCTCGGCTCGTTCGATTGCTTGGTGATCTCTCGGCGAGAGACACTGAAGCGGTGGCGCTTCGGGGTGGCAATGAAGTCGCTCTGCTCGCAAAGAACCCGTTTTTCATGAGCGGAGCAAGCACATCCGGGTGAAGTACCACTTCATCCGAGGTTGTTGGATGAAGGCGACATCAAGGCGAGCTACATCAACACCACGGATCGACTTATGGACACGCTTTCGCCAAGCCTCTTGGGAGGTCAAATTCCTCGAGCTCTGCTCCGGGATCGGGATGGTTCAACTCTCCCACAAGGCGGCCTTACAAGACTTAGGGGAGAATGATGAATAAGTCTCTGTACTTGTTGGATAAGTCTTGTGTGTTTGCTTTTCTTTGCCCTTCAAGGACAACATCTTAGGCTGCTTTTAGGACAACATCTTAGGCGCTTTTAGGACAAACATCTTAGGCGCTTTTAGAATGACATCTTAGACTAGCATCTTAGCATATGCTTGGTACGGTTAGCGACCTATAAATTTGTATCCCCAACCCTCGAGGTTGGCATGGCATTATGTGAGAAATAAAGAAAAATTGCCCCATCTCCAAGTGTCATCCTCCGATGAGAGTAAGGATCTTGTTATCACCAAGTGCAAGAGTCCAAATGACTAATGAAATTGTTCATATTTTCAATAATTACACATAATATTGGCACTAGCAAGTCGCATTAAGTCATAACTTAGTTTACCATATTTAGCTCATAAGTCACAACTCACAAAGTCACAAGTCATCACGAATTCACACTTAGTTCATCGCATACATAAAACTTAGTTCACACTAATATTGATCAGTTTGGATGGTTAATCCATACGCCAATAATCGTAACATTCCAAAGTATGTTACTAAAAATAAAATTAATAAAGTTATTATTTTATTGGATTTTCGATATTTAAAAGAGTTTTCTTGGTTAAAAATAATAATAAAATAAAGTCAATTATTTAATTTCCTAGTTTTAATGTCAAAAATAAAATTTATTGAGTTTTTCGGGATTTTATTGGATTTAAAGTGAAAAAGGAAATTTTAATTAATTTATTGAATTTTTGGATTTTAAAAGGGTTTTCCTATTTTCCAGAAATTAAAAATAATTTATGTACAAAAATAAGAACCAACTTTAAGTTGGAATTAATTTTATTAAGTTCAAAATCATTCAAGGAATTTCGTGATTTTTCTAGATTTTTTACCTCTATTTGCTATTTTCTAATAGACTATTTGATTTGTTGCATTTTCTGAAATTCGGAAATAAATTAAAATCTCCTTTTCTCTTTTGGGCCGAAATTCGGATATCCGGACGTCGTCTTATCTGGATAATCTGTATTCGTATCCGTATCTGCCGGTGGCATGCCTACCGTATTCGTTTCCGTTTCCGACCAAAAAAAATCCGAATTCGTTTCCGATCCGAAAATTATCCGAGAAAAATCTGATATGAGATAATCCGAATCCGTTTCCGTTTCCGTTCGGATCGGTCGGAAACTATCCGATCTGTTTTCACCCCTACTTTTAACTTCAGCACGTGCCATCATATCACAGATTGGCATTACAGAGATCAGATTGACCTGTGTAAGAACGGAGAATTCTTTGATGTGGTCTACTTAGTGTCTTCGTGCAAGCCAGATGACCAGAACCAAGTAGAGGGATTGAGCAGGATGATTCTAGAGGAAAATATCAAAATATAGAATATAGATTAATTACTGCTGTGTAGATAAATGCTAGAGAATTTTGGAAGGAGCGCTTATGCATGGTTCTGTTGTGTTTCTAATTTCCAAATGTTTACAGTGTGTATTTGCAGATTATTCCTTTATACATGGTGGTGCATACTTGTTTGGAATACAGAACTGAGCCATGGTTTATCATACTGTTGCTACTAATTTTTTTGCCTTCTGTTTTTGTGCAGCGTTGATGAGTTGCAGAGGCTGTTGAAAGACAAAGAGGCCTATAATGCTTTTTTCAATTCACTCGATCAAGTTAAAATCCAGAACAATGTAAGCTTTGTTGTTGCATGCACCATTGTTTGATAATTGTGTTGCTGACTTCACCGTGGTAATGTTGAATTGCTCTTCTACATGATAGCTACCATTTGTAATGATCTTTTTCTTTCATTGGTTCTAATTATAAGTGGGGTTGCTAAGAATGGCCGCCCTTGTTTGTATTAGTTTGTGTTTCTGTTTTAGCCTAAATAGACTACATTTAGACTTAGTAAGTCAATCTAGTTATGGATAATACTTCTGAATTTTCCCCGGTTAATTAGAGATGTCAGACTGGCAAACTGATGCACACCAGTCCAAATTGATTTTATTTTGCGCCAGATATATTTCTTAAAGTTTTATCTGTATCTCCTAGTTAACAAAATTATTGGAAGCTTACATACTGCAAATGTTCATGTGAGCTTTGTTACTTCTACCTTATAAATTGAACAAATCGATCGAGCTCTGTTGTTAAATAGTTCAGGTGTTAACTGTTCACTTGGGGCCTTGGAGGGCTGGAATGAACCCCTGTTGCTAATTATATGCTCTCTCTTTTTTTTCTGGCCCCTTATCTGTGAGGCTGTGGGCTGTGGCCAAGGATCCAAAACCCATTTTCGGAGGAAATCCCGGTTGCCGGCCAGAAAAAAAAAACCGGACGATTACTGGATTTTCTGGAAAAAAATCCAGATGAAGTTCGCTTGAATTTGCTTAAAAACCAGCCGAAATTCGAAAATTAGAATTAGAATTTGCTAAATCAGGAAAAATTGGCCGGTTTTTCGTTCCCGGTCCCCATCGGTAAGACCGGTTACTGCCGGTAACCAGCTGGTTTTTTCCCTGTCTGTGGCACATCTCCTGTGTGTGGAATGGAAGTGGTTTAGGAATTCACATTGGTGATTATTCTACAATTATTTTGTATTTGATGCTGACTGTTGTTAATCTAAATAGAAGACTAATCTGAATGCTAAATCTTTCAAGAGATATCCCACATAGAAAATTCTTAAGTGGCCACTTGTCAATTTTCTCACCTGTAGCTCTTTCTTAATGTTCAGTTACGCGATGAGCTTAGAAAGGAGACATTGCAACTTGCAAGTGAGTTGCTCATTTTGTTTCTATAAATTGACTTAACAGTGTTTCTAAATCAACTATATTTTTGGATTGGCTGACCTGTGAGGAAAATATAAACAACTTGTTATTGTTTCTAAATGAAATATTGTTGGATATATGGTGAACTTGCAGGGGAGAATTTGGGAAAGGAGCAACGGATCTCGGAGCTCAGGAATCAGGTTCTGTAGAATTACCTCCATCTCAGCGACTACCGTAGTTATGCTATTCATTATTTTAATCCAGTAATTATAAAGAAATTAAATTCATTAAAATTGTAATAAAAACTATGCAAAATTCTTACCGTGATGCTTTGCACAAGTTTTCTTTTATTGCTGTCTGCACTTCATAATTTTCCCCTGTTGTCTAATACCCAGTCGGGTACTGTAGAGCGTGCACACGATAACAACGTGGTACTGTAGCACCACGTGAACAGTAGTGCCTGCGCGTATTAGGTATGATTTATTATTTAGGAATCTATCTATTAGGTGTTTGGTATTATCTATTAGTTAAGCAAGTTATTTTTAGATTGTATTGTTAGAGATAAGTTTACTTATAAATTATTTCTTAGGGGTCAAATCGGGTTGTCCCTAAAAAAAGATATCATGTATCCATTATCAATCAACTAAAGACATAAACAAATTTAGTCTCTAACCGATTGGCTAAAGATAAGAGCATCTTTGTTCGTCGGGAAGAGTCCCGACCAAGCTTGGAGGGCGATCTTCGCCTTCCTGGCTAATCAAGCCTCAGTGCCTCGCTACCTCAACAAAGAACTCTGCTGACGGTTAGATGAGGACGAGTGCCCTACTCTTAACCCGTATTCAACTAACGACCACAAAATTCTCTTGCATTGTAATAGCATTTATGATCTGTACAGTGCACTATAATAAGGACTACAGAAGTAGCTGCTGCTCAAGACAGGTTGGCTGATTTGGAAAGGAAGAAGGACGAGATTATGAAGTCCTATTCTCCTGCTGCACTGCTCGACAAGCTCCAGAGTAAGCGCTCTGAACATTTGCATCTGCGAGTCCTGTCAGTTGAATACTTTCATTTGAGATTGCTTACTTTGTGAATTGCAATTGTATATGATGTACATTAATACACCACACTCATGCACATGTTTGCTATGCGCGCATCAGCATCAGAATGTTTGCAATGCATGCACCGCACTCGTGTACCGGCCAGTGCAGCTGGGAGCTTGTTCTGGCCACCCAGTGGTGCATGTTGTAGTGCCAGTTCCAGAAACCTTATTAGTTGCTTCTAAAACATTACTTGGAAGTTTAATAGTGTAATGCTATTTCTCACACAAACCCATCTCTGACATACGCGGACTTTGCCCAGAGTCGATGGCAAAGTTGGATGAGGAGTCTGAGGAGCTGCATCAGAAGTTCCTGGAGAAGGACATCGACCTGCCTACCTTCGTGCAGAAGTACAAGAAGCTCCGCGCTGCCTACCACAAACAGGCGTTGCTCCATCTTGCCGGCAAGACCTCGCTTCGCTGAGATCAATGGTCGGTCTTGATGGTCGAATTATTTGTGTCAGCTTTGTTGTATGTAATCCCATTTCTTCCCCATTCTTAGCGATGGAAACGGATCAAATACGAATCAAATAGTCCCGAATACGAATACGAATCTATGTTTTTAAAATGAATACGAATACGATTCTATGTTTTTAAAACGAATACGAATTTGAACACTCTCGAATACAAATATGAATCGAATGTCGTAACGGATACGAATTCTCATGGATTATATATAGTTTGTTATAGATTTATAAAAGATGGACAAACGAAATTTGCATAGTTATTTCTCCAACAATCCAAATACAAGTACTCCTCGAACCAATGAGAGTACAACTCAACCAAAAAAGCTTTAGATTGATTTTAATCTGGATAACATCATTGCCGATCCAGCAACTCGAATATCAATGGAAGATTATTCCAATGAAATTAGAGATCGTAGAATGGACTTGCCTCTTGCCCCTAGTAATAGCTAGTGGTTTTGTGGTATGTTCTATTTCATTTTAATGTTTGTAATTAGTTATAACTTTTTGAATGTCTCACTAATTTAGCTACTTTTGTTCTATAGATTGCTACTCGCCCGTATTTATGGGCATTCGGACTGTTATATTCATTAGTTAGGTACTACCTTAAGTGTATTTTACATTCTCATTTTGTCTCTTGTTTATTTATGTATGAATTTGAATTGCATTACACATTCAAATGTATTATATATGTTTGATATGTTTTTTATCATATTATCTTTCTCTTAAGCACATCACCTCTATTTTTGTTCTGCTCGTATGCCACTATTCTTACTTCCATTGCAAATGAAAATGAACTATTGTGGTAAAAAGACATACCTTCTGAAGGTGAAAAGATTGCTCCTCTGGTTCTCTATCCACACGACAGCCATCTGACAGGCCGAGCACATCACATCCGAGCCGACATTTGCTTTATCATCGACAGATTCAATTCCGGTACTGCAGAAGTTTTTGTAGAAAATAAATTTATCCCATCATGAAAAACAAGTGTAACAGTTAGTACTAAAACACAGTTTCATGTACATTACGGGTTTGTTTGATTGAGACCTGGGCTCTATGCTTGAAAAAAATTGGTGTCTGGAGGTAACCTGGAGAGTAGATAATTTTTACCTGGCCAGGTAAGCCTGAAAATATGGTGTTTGGTTGAAGACCTGAGCCCGGAGAAAATATAAAGTTAAAAAATACCATCTTGAGATGGTTTGGAAATAAATAGCATGAAAACGGTTCATTAACTAACTTCTAATCTCAATTAGCTAATCACTTTTTTGCGCAAGCCTGGGAGCCAGGCGGCCAAATTCAGTGCCTAGGCCTGGCTTCTTGCCTGCCAGGCAAACGCACCCAGGCTCCAAACCAAACAAAGCTAAGGCAGCTATCAGGGAAGGTGTCCGGTCAGGTAACTCTTCCTCAGGCCTCCATCCAAACACGCTCTACAATAGTCCAGTGCAATGAACTAACCTGACAGAGTGAGTACCATTGAACTTGCACAAACCGACCTGGCTGCATACTGTTTGCGGATCTGTCTGTTCAGAGGCAAAGCATTACCAACGAAACAAAAAAAAAATCATCTGTCCAGGACTTTGCATTCTCTGCCGCCCTTCTTTATGTGTTATGTGTCCTGAGGATTGTTTCTTTTTTTTTTTGTGTTGTTTGATAGGGGCGGAGGGGCACGGATGCGGGAGATCGGGCACGCGAAAATGGTGACAATCATTGCACGTTGTGCCGAAACGAGAGCGAAATGGGGGGCAGATGGCCGAAACGAGTGCGATGGCGGGCGGGGAAGATAAGGCGCACGTGTGCGCGAGAAAAGGGGAAGGAAAATGGGGCGTTGAGGAGCTTGAGCGGGGCGGCAATGATGGCGGTGCGATGGCTGGAGGAAGAAGAAAGGGAGGAAGGGGATGATGCCGACAGGTGGAGCCCGCATGGCGGTGGGAGAAAGAGAGAGGCTGGCGCGCAGGCCCGGGATGATAATAGGAGGGAGAGAATGAGACGGGTGGGCTGGTGGTGAGGTGGGCTTCGGCCCAGGCGGAAAAAGAAAAGAGGTCATGGACTGGAGGGAAGAAAATGGGCCGAAGAAAAGGAATTTCGGCCCAGAATGAATTGGAGAATTTGTAATGATTTGTGATTTTCAAACAATGCAACAAATCAAATAGGCTTTTAGAAAATAGCAAATATAGTTCAAAAATTCTAAAACAATTCACAGAAATTCCTTGAATTATTTTGAACTTGATAAAATTATTTTCAACTTAAAGTTGGCTTGTATTTTTTCACATAAATTATTTTAGATTTACGAAATTAGGAAAAACCTTTTAAAATCCAAAAATTCAAGGAAATTAATTAATTCCTTTGACTTTAAAAACTAGGAAATTGAATAATTATTTTAAAAAACTTTAAAATTCATGAAAAACCGGAAACTCTTTTAACTTCCAAAAATCCAATCAAATAATAATTTTATTAATTTTATTTTTGGTAACATAACTTTGGATGTTACACTTTATTTTGATGATAGATAAAATTTGCAATAATATGACTCCAAGAAGGGGCGCATGAGCTAATATAAATGTCGTTAATTGGGTTGTCTTGATAATAACTTGTGGCACCAAATGAATGAAATGAAATCTAATATCAAATTTCTCATTGTAATATTTGGTAGAGAAAAACTACACAAAGCTATTCCATTCGGGGCTGATCAAATCAACGGAATAGGCTATCAGCGTGCGATCTGATGCAGACAGCATTAGGTGCTTCCACCTGTCCCTCTCTCTCATCCACTCGATCCCGACCTTATCTATCCACCCGAGACGCACTCGCCCTTCCTTCCCCAATCCTCTCTCTCTCTCTCTCTATCTCATTAGCGGAGATGAGCTGCGGTGAGTAGGCACAATGGGCTCACACGAGCAAGCGGCGGCATGCAGGCGTGGCGGACAGGTGAGGCAAGTGACGGTGTGCAGGCCCGGTAGACAGGCAAGGCAACCAATGTCAACTTGGCTGTGGATTGTTGGTGATATGCCCTAGAGGCAATCATAGAGATAATTATATCACGTCTATGTTTATGAGTTATAGAATAAATATTGTTATGTTCCTTGAATGAATTATCAGTTATAAAGATTAACAGGTATGTGACTTGTTGGTGAAGCTCTTTAACTTATATGATGTCATTCTAAATGTATCTCTGATCGGATGTCACTGGTCGGAACACTAGTGACTTATCGACTAGCACGTGTATTGATTGATGACCATGTTTCACCGATCATGGATATAGAGGTATCGAATCAATAATGTGAACACATGTTAGAGAACATGGTGTTGGATTGATCCACCTTGAGACACTATTAAGATTGTTATGATTTTATGTGTGATCAGTTGGTCTCAAGCAATGATGATGTACAATTCTAGACATGAGATCAGCATGGTTTTGTAACATCCCAATTCTAAGCCTTTGCTTCAAATGTAAGAAAATGAGTAGAAATTAAAACTTTTTCTTCTTTGGGAAGTGCTTGACCAAATCTGTAATTCTTGCAAAGGAATTATAGAAAGTCAAAACTCTTAAATCAAATTTCTCCCTTGACTAAAGTCCAAAAACCTCCTTGGTAAAAATCTTGTGCCTAGCTTCTGTAAATTATTTTCCTAGGTTCTTTGGATGACTTGTAGCACCTCTGAATTTTCTCATAATTTTTAGAAATCATTTGAATATTTTTAGAGGCAAGTCAAACCTTGGTCAAACCTCTGAAATCACCTTCTGGAATTTCTAGAGACAAATGCAGGGCATAAAATCTCTGGAAATTTTATGTAAGGTTCCTCTTTGAGTTAGCAACCTCCTGTAAAATTTCATAATTTTTGGAGCTGTTTTGCTATCTCAAACAATCCTCCAAAGTCTCAATTTGTTTTTCAATTCAAATCAGTTGCACTGTTTCTTGAGCTCGGACCAGTCGACTCGAGTCAAGTGACTCGGTCGAGTCCACTAACAGCACCCCAGCTTGGGCGCGCGGGCGCTAACTCTTGGGCCGTTGGATTCTTATCGCACGGTCCACGATCGCGTAACCCTTCACCCACTCGATCTGTTCTCAGCCCTTTGATTAAAATCCGACGGCGGCCGTTTCGTCGTCCTCCTTGCGCACCCCCCCTCGCTCGCGTGCGTGCTGAGCCATGGCAGAGGCGTGGGCAGCGCTCGTCAGGTCACTTCTGCGCAGACTTCAACGGGTCACACTGCAGCGCATTTATTGCCCGTCGTGCACCGCCCCCGGAAGTCCTCGTGCTACCTGCTCCCGTCGCTCTCGGTGCTCCCATGGCAGTCAAAGCATCCGAGGCTCCCGTGCCGTTGCTCTTTTCCCTCTTTGCTACTTAAGCCCCTTGGCTTCCTCCCATGGCTTCCTTTGCACACCAGTAAGGTCTAGCTAGCACCCACTCGGCTAGTTTGAGCTCCAAGCACTCCATCTACTGCTGCCGCCATTGCCGCACCTTGGGCTCTTGGTGAAGGCGGTACCTCAGTGCATCTCCCTCTCCCATTTTTGCTCCCTCTCACTTCGGTGAAGCTTAACCCTCAATCAATTTGGGTTTATCTTCGCAGGGGGAGGCTAAATTGAAGAATCCCCTTTTTCGGCTACCAAACCCGATCTTCATCTCCAGCGCCGGTGAGTGATTCTCCTGTTGATTCCTTTCTCTGGCAGCATCAGTGGGGCACGTGGAACCCATTTTGATGATGCGCCCTCCCTCTGGTTGTCCAGGGAAGCTCCTCCTCGTTGCCGCCATTGACGTCGCCACAGAGCTTCGTCGCCGGGCTGCATAGGCCGCCTCTGCTCCTCCGCGTCATCGGTGAGGTTCCTCAGAGCCTTTAGAAGCTCGGCACCCGCCGAATGGCTTCTTGCGAGCTCTATCTCGCCGTTGTCATTTCGTCTTTGTTCACCGCCGCACTTTCTCGTCGTCGCGCCGCCGCTCTGGGTCACCGCCGGCAGTGCGGGTGGTACCAGCGTGATCGCGTTGCTATTGTGCACCCGTAGATGGCCTCCGTTTGCGCCGCCGTGGCCTATGTCGCCAGCGTTGAGCCGTAGAAGCCGTCGGGAGTTTTGCCGGTCATGAACAGTGTGCGTTGTCGTATTAAGGACACAGTAATGATGCCCATTAAGTTCTAATGATTGATTAGCGTTTTAAATGTGTCCTTAGCGCTTTAATCAGTCTCTGGTTTGTGGGGCCCGCGTTTAGTTAAAACCATTAACTCCCCCGGGTCCCGCTGTCGCTGCCATGTGGGCCCCAGCTGTCAGCGTTCCCTGTTCAATCGCGAGCGTCCCATTTCGTTCTCAACCGTTGATCTCAAGATCGACGGCCCACATCAATTGTGCTGTTCGGACCGGCCGAATGCAATTTCAATCTCAGCCCTCCATCGCGAGATCGACGGTCCACATCCTTTGGCCCAATCGGTTGGAGAGTCTTGTCGTGGCTGTGGCGTGGTAGTAGGATGTGAGATCAACGGCCTAGGTTGTGCCACGCCATTTCCTTTTCGGTAAAGATTTATTTAATCCCCGGGAGATTTATTTCGCAACTGAAAAATGCTATAAACTTTGAAAAGGTATAACTAATTCATATTAATTCATTTTCGGTTGATTCCACTTTTAATAAATCTGTTATGAACTAAAGTTTAACCTAAAAATAGTTTCAAGCATGATATGACTTCAGAAAAATAGGAAAATAAGCTTTACTTCTTTTCAGCTTTATTAAATGTATTAAAAATTCTGATAAGTTCGAAAATGCATAACAAATTCATTTTAACTCCTTTTAGTTGAAATCAACTTTGTCAATTCTGGTAATACCTAAACTTAAATCTAAAAATGGTTTTAAGCATATTATAGTTACAAAAATGTCCAGAATTAACTTTATTGACATGTAGGCTTTAATTGCTATATTAAAATCCATTTAACTTGTAAAATGCATAACTAATTCTCTGTAACTTATTTTTGAGTGAATCCAATTTTGTTGGATTCCTCTATTAATGAACTTACTGTGAAAATTGGTTTTGAACATGTTGCTATTGTCAAAAAGAATACTTATGCATTATAATTTTGTTCAAGTTCTTGTCTTTAAAAATTGATAGAAGGTGCATTATAGCTCCAAATGAGATGAATCCAATTGGGTTGTTCATCTTATGAGGTGCTTATGCTACCATAAAAATCTCGGCTTCACCACTGTTGTAGAAATTGTTGCCAAACAATTTAATTACATGAATAGTAACTTTTCCTATTTTAAAAGCTGAGCAGAATTGATTTGATCATAACTTTTGCATTGAGAATCCAAATCAATTGGTTCTTGTTGCTAAATTCATGATAAATCATTATCTTCCTGCTGTAAAATTTTCAAAGCTTTCGGAGAAGGTTCGCTGTTGAGTCTTTTTGTTTTCTTTGTTTTTATCTGTTCTTTTTCGCTTTCTCGTTAGGTTCCGACGAACAAATTGTTAACCAAAGCGCTCCTCAGCAACACTTTGACCAGCAACAGCAAGGCAAGCAGTTTGATCATATCCCTTTATTGTCCCATTACTTTAAAGTTAATATATTGTTTTACTTGTATGTATGCATGCTACTTGTGTTAAAACATCGCTAGCAATCCTATAGTTGCATAATTTGTAGGAATTGTTTATCCTCTACTACCATGAGCCTAGGTTATTTGCTGTGGTTTGAGCTCGTTGGATGAGCTCTTATCACTTAGTAGTTTTCGATTTCAATTGCTTAGACATGCTTAGTATCGGTAGTAATGGGCGATCATCGATTTAGTCGATGATCTTGATCACACAAACCTAATTATTACTCCTCTATGTCCAGCACTTGTGCTTTGTTAATTTGTAAAGTCAAAATCTGAAAATAAAAGATTGAATTGGACTTGGGCATATTGGATGGATGGTGTGGTTTTTGAAATATGGTAGTATGCCTAAGTCAACAAGGACCGAATTACTTGCGCCACCGTACTGAGCAATTTGTGTGCTAACCACACGAGGGGGATATGGAACCTCTCTTGACTAAGTACTTTGGGAGGTGTTAATTATGAGCTGGTCGGTGGGTGTGTTTAAAAATAAAATGTGTATGTGTGGTGTGGGAAGGAGCATTAGCGGGCATCGGCTAGGTCGTCTAATGTGTCCTTATACCCGTGGGTTGCTCTTAATTAGCATCGTCCATTGGAAATGTCTCGTAGGACTTAGCCGTGCCGGCATACCAAAGGAGGTGTGCTTAATCATGTGGCGAAAAGGCGGTCTGACGTGTGGGTACATTGGTACACCCCTGCAGGGTTAAAACTATTCGAATAGCCTCGTCCTAGGTTATGGACACGCTCAGATACGCCCCGTGAGAATTAGACTACAACCTTTAATTAAAACTTGACATGGGTGGTATGAATGGGTAATTCATGCTATTGTTGTGGTGACTTGGGTTAGTCACTTCCAGGTTGTTCATGTTGTTGTTGTTATGTTATTATCTCGTTGTTACTTCAACAATTAAAATGCTTTGTCAAATTGCTTTCAATCTATTACATTATTGCAAATGAAAACTTGCTTTATGCTAAAAATGAGTCCAAAGCCTCATCCACTTAAATAAAGCTTGCATGTAGTTAAACTATAGTTACGTTATACTACACGTCGGTCTTACGAGTACATTTTTGTACTCATTTGCTTTGCTTAATAACTTTGTTGCAGAGGAGGTAGAGCCCAAAGGGCTTTACTTTTGTGAGATGTGCGGTGGTTGGGAAGATGACTAGCTTGGCGGTCCGGTCAGTTGCCTTGTGGGTTAAGGCACACTGGTTGGCTTTTGTTATGGCCATCTCTATGGCACTTTTGCTTCCGCTGTTATCTTAGTAGACTTGTTGTTATTTGGCCGGTCGGCCTCCTTGGTGTAATAACTTTATCCTTATTTATATTAACTTCTGGTTTGTTGCTTGTTATGTTCTATGTGTTTGAATGGAATTGATGCATTCTTTTGTAATGAGTTGTGTGTACTGCATTCTTGGGAAGTACATATATCTCGAGGCACGATTTATTTAGTTGATAATACTAGGGTCAATTGGATGACTAAGTATTATGAGCCTAATAAACCGGGGTCTCACAGGTTTTGTACATGTGTAATAGTTAACTTAGGGGTTGCCCAATGTTACTCTGTAATTGGGTAGTTATAAAGGCAGCTTTCGGAGGGGTGATTAGTCGAATATGGGATTTGCCACTCCTAACATAACAGGAGAGATATCAGCCCCTTGATGTGATCGGATAAAGAAAGTGCATGGCCATACCACTAGTGGTCGAAGAGTCGACCACATGAAGTTATCCGTCACTTGATCGAAAAAGTATTGAACAGTCCATGGATGACCAAATATCTCACCTAGAGTTCAACCAGATATCGTGAGGTAAAGGGAGAATACACAAGCAAGTCGTTCAGTTCAACCAGATACGGACTGGTCGTATGGAGATACGAGGTGGTCATAGACTGATCAAATATAATCACTAACTGGTCGTAAGGAGTTACAAACTGGTCATGACTAAATATGAACTGGTCGTATAGAGATACGAACTGGTCGTAAGTGATAAGGACCTAGTCGTAGATCATATTGCATTAAGGTTCATCCAATATAATTTATGTGTATTCATGAATTGTTATGTCCTGCTAGGAACCACTAACAACTCATTGCCAAAAAAGAGTTTCCGAGTCACAACCGATTACGCATGAACCTAGAGGGTCACACACTTAACGGGTTGGAACAAACGAGTTCGGATAGGATCCATCATGGGCTCTTTATAAGGGGATGCATGAAGCTGTTGGGACATACAACGTGAGTTGCATCACCGAAACCCTAGCCGCCATCTTCTCGATGGACCTACCGTGCGAGTTGGTGCTAGCACACCGGCGTGTGGTGTTTCATCCCTAGACATGTGGATACCGTAGAGACACTGCTACGATTGCTGCTGTGCTGAACAAAGACTATCCATGATCTTCACATGGAACGCGATTGGTTGCTAGAAGAAAGGATCGGCATCGAGGACGTTGGATGTTTGACTACGACCACTACATCGACGTGCTCGACGTTGGATCAGGCTGCTCCAACTCTTCTTTCACTGCACTGCGCGTTTAGTGGTAATGATTTATGATCTCTTGCTTGCATGACTTCCCGGTTTATGTGGTAGAATTTTTGAATTACCAGCTAGTGTAGCCTACTCATATCCCTTCATGGACCGCCCCCCATTTTCATCTGCCCACCCCCCGAGCACGTCGTTGCAGGATCCCCGTTGTCCCATGCAACCCGCCATGGAGTGCACCGCCTCTGGATCCCGCCGCCCTCAAACGTGTCGTCGTCCCTGTGCAAACCGCCATGGAGCACCGCGAAAGAGTCAAGTGACAGAACCGACGAGTTGTGCATGAAGCATGGGTTGGATTCGAGTATCCCCGCGAGGTCCGCGTTGGGAAGCCCCGACCCATCCCCGGTGATGACATGGGCCACTTCCATTGCCCGCAGCAGCGATGAGCACCAGCTGAAGAGATACGGGTAGGCTACACTAGCATGCAATTTTAAAATTCTACCACGTAAATCAGGAAGTCATGCAAGTAAGAGATAATATATAGATCATTACCACTAGACGTGTAGTGTAACGGAAGAAGAGTTGGAGCAGCCTGATCCAATGTTAAGCACGTCGATGTAGTGGTCGTAGTCGATCGTCCAATGTCCTTGGCACCGATCGTCTCCTCCAGTAACCTATCATGTTCCTTGTGTAGGTCGTGGATCGTTCCCGATTAACACAGCAGCAATCATAGCAGTGCCTCTACGGTATCCGCACATCTCGGGATGAAACGTCGTACACCGGTGTGCTAGCACCAGCACGCATGGTAGAGCCTTCAGGGAGATGGCGGCTAGGGTTTTGGTAGTGCAACTCTTACTTCCCAACAACCTCATGCATCCCCTTATAAAGAGCTCATAACGGATCATATCCAAACTGGTTTGTTCCAACCCGTTAAGTGTATGACCCTATAGGTTCATGAGTAATTAGCTGTGACTCGGAAACTTGTTTCCGACCATAAGTCAGTAGCTATTCCTAGCACGACATAACGACTCCCAAATACACATAAATTCTATATCAGACGAACCCTATGCAATATGATTTGCAACCAGGTCTTTATCACTTACGATCAACTCGTATATCTGTGTGACCAGTTCACGTTTAGTCACGACGATTCAGAACACCTTACGACCGGTTAAATCGACCGATTAATAATCATGTACGACCAGCTCATGACCAGTCTGTATTCCCATATTACCTGTTCGTATTTGGTCGGATTGAACGACCTACTTGCGTATTCTTCTTTTGCCTCACGATACCATGTCGGCCAGCGCACGCTTGATGTTGGCCCCCCGTCGGGAGCACCGGTGAGCCGCGGCTGGTCCGTGAGCACGCCAAAGACGGTGGCGTCGCCGAGCCGCCGGCCGAACCGTTGACGAGGGTGTGGCGCATGGCAAGAACGTCGTTGATGCGACTTAGCAACTGTTAGGCGTCTTGCGTGAGTTGCGACCGATCAACGTGGCAAGCTTCTTCTTCCTCCGTGTTGTTCTTGGTTTCCAATGTCGTTTCTCTCGTACATTGGGCCGCCGTCGATCCCCATCTCTGTAGCTCGCACGAGGAAGGAGAAGGGCAAGTATCAGTATGTGTCATGTTGGTCTGTGGGCCGGAAACTAGCCCAGGACGACAAAGAGCCTATTCATAGTTTTGGCTATATGGCAGTGTTGCACCATTGAAAACAAAAATAACCCTCTCCCAAACATGTACAAAAATATCACTACGGACCGCACGCATCACGTAGCAACTCCGACCACTAGGGTGTCTCTCTCTCTCTCTCTCTCTCTCTCTCTCTCTCTCTATATATATATATATATATATATATATATATATATATATATATATATATATATATATATATATAAGGTACATGTACATATACCACCATCACATGTCCCCTTAGCACATGCCTACAAATATGAAGACCGTAGATAAATATGCGACCTTACAAAGTTTCTATTGAGGCGCACTCACGCGTGCATAAAGATGGGTATTAAGATTTAAAGCGTAATGGATGAAAGGGTACCCATTGTTCCACCACCCTTAGTCCTTGCTACTTTCTGTTGTAGGATGATCAGTGTTGGATTAGAAGAAAAACAATCAGGTGTCTTCGTACATATCATCACTTGCGTATGGGGTTATCGAGCTTATGTCGTGAAATGCACATCTATATATACGAGGGTTTTTATAAAGTAAAATAAAAATCGAATCCGTTGTCTCGTGAAATGCACATCTATATATACGGGGATTTTTATAAAGTAAAATAAAAATCGAATCTGTTGTCCTGTCCACCCAACCCTGACTTGGATCTGCCCACGAGGACGATTAATGGTAGCACCGCGTGAGAGTAGAGTATGGACAATCAGAACTGGGCTTGCATTACCACCAGCAGCGTGTGCGGGAAAACACACAACAGTTACTACTTAGAATTAGATCACATCATGAAGGGGGATAACACATTTTATTCGTTCCACAAATAAATTAGCATCCGCAGCTTGTACGTACAGTTACAGAACTGTACACTGCAGCTGCATAACATGCACCATGCAGATCACACTCGAAAGCAGCACTTATCCATGTTGTTATTCCAGAATACTACTGCTTCTTCACCCGCCTAGGCCGCATCGTTACCATCATCATCCAGGAGGAGGAGGAGGAGGATGAGGAGGTTCATGTTCCCTCTATTGAGACATGGCTTCTCCCCCGGCGCCAATGCCACGCCTAGCCGGAATCCGGATGGTGGTGGGCACACGCATTCTCTTCGGATGTCCAGGTGCAACTCCTTCGATTTGACTATCCAATCTCTAATGAATCGAGGTATTAGGATTTTGAAACTGAAGGTCAAAGAAAACCCGTGTTCCCCGAACTGTATTGCCAACCCATGTTCCTCGAAGAAAAAGAAATTGCCTCACACTTCACGGGCAAGCAATATCTGGTGAGAGAGAAAAAGTTAAATCACATTTTTCTCTGTTATAACTTTCGTACCGCCTTTCCAACACACTATTCTGTTCTGCTTGTTGGCAAGAGGCATATTTGTATCTGATTCAATCAATTGCATATATATGAATGATATAGAAACATGAGCTTTCAGGCCGCTGGCTGCTTAGGGACATGCCAAATCAAAAACAAAACACCAAAAACGCTTAGGGCGTCTTAGGCGCTCCCCATATTGTAGTAGAACGGTGGTACTTTCTCTTCTTATATTAATACAATGGCGCGCAAGTCTTTTGTGAGTTCTCGAAGACCTTTTGTATATATGTTACTGCCCAATCCTCTGTATGTTGCTTTGGTGTTGTTGATTTAGACGTACTCAGTACTCTTACATATATATACATCGTTTGTTCAAACATTGTATTTTTTTTGTTTTCTATACGCTGTTATCTATACAGTTCAATCATCGAATTTTATTAATTTCTGTACTAGGCTAGGTATATTCGGAATGAGGTGGACAATAATGGCAGCATCGCTGACTTCCATGGAATAGGGCGTTGAATGATTTCCTTCGCACGAGAATATGTATCGCTATTTATCTGACTGTTGCTATTATTTTTTCCTTTGTTGATATTTTTCCTTTACGAGTTTTTGGCACAAATGTTTGCGGACGTTTTTGACACCATTAACGTCTGTCGTGATAAAATGGCAGAAATAGCATCTCGTCCATATGGTGGCCGGCCAGGCACGTCGTGTATGCGACACGTGCCTCGTCCGTCCCGTGGCCGGCCGGACGCCCCTCATTCACATCAGGACAATGCAATTAACAGGTATTCCTTTCAGTGGCGGAGTTAGAAATTTTTCAATAGATGTGCACACTTAACACCTCGGATTGCACCGAATTGACACGCAGCGAGTAGATCTTCACGCCCGCCTCTAGACTACAGCTAGCCTGATCCCAAAACCATTTTTTTTGACTAATCTCCTCTCCAATTTCACGAAAAGAAGACAGAAAATGGAAATCATTAGGGCGCCACAACTTCGGTTGGTCTCATCGTCGTCCTCCGCCCCACCTGCCTCAGCGTTGCGCCGCTCTGGCCGCCTGTCCGCTCCGCGCCGCGCTGGCGGTTGTGGGGTGGGGTGGGAGTCAAGACAAGGTCACGGGATTAGGGTCGGGATTGGGGTGGGGGCTTGAGGTTGAGCTGCGTGTGAGTTGGAATTCTAAGCGGTTGAGCTGTTTTGGGGTGCACACCAAAGCCCGCGACACGAATATGGCCCAACTACAGAACTGATGTATACACGAAATCTCAATTTTTGGGTGTGCCCGGTATGCACCCCTAATTCCTTAACCCTACCTTTCCATCTTTTTCTTTTATCAATCCATGCAACTACTTCCCTAATCACGTATACAAGCATTCAATGGACCACAAGCAGATCGTGTTCTTTTTTTCATGTGATGGAGGCCCGTTGATATTATGCTTTGTCGCGGAACATCCCCATGGATCTTCCCATTTGGTGCTGTTACAAGCTGCCTCTGTCGAAGAATCAATCTAGTAAGTATCTGATTCTTCAGCATAGCGCTGAACTTTACAGAAAGCAAGCACCGCCTGCAAGTTGAGCTGCTGCTGCAGGGGTCGAAAGGCCGCGTACCATCTTATCATATCTAATATTGGGTCCTACTAAATTGACAGGATCATTTACATGCTATTCCCAGACCTTTATATTTTCTTAATGCAGAAACATCCCATCTGTTGCCATTGATTTTTTTTTTGTGTGGTTCTTTTCAAGTTTTAACCACAATTTGAGATCGACTTGTACCACATTTTTTGCTATAAAACATTGCAGGAAACACCGAGAAAATGGCGCAGCAGACAAATTGAGAGAGATATTACGGCAGTTACATGTTAATATTTGCGGCTACTATTGCAAGAATACATACGTGAAACCTGAAGAAGCAGATGCCACAGGTGCCTGCAAAATATGCTTGGGATCAAAGTGTTCAAGCGAGGGATCAAGAAGCATAAGCGGATATGCTGGTGCCATTGTGCAATGCATATAAATACCCTATTGTTCGAGCCTAGGATGCACCCGGCCATTCCATGATCAGGTAAGCTGAATGAGCAGAGCCCCAGATGTAGGAGTGAGCGTTCATTGCAGTGTGCATGCATGCGAGTTGCGGATTACCGGGCCATATCTCCTGGGGCAGAGTGCTACTGGCTTCACTCTGCTCTAGCTAGTTTGCTCTGCCAAAGGAGATTTGCCCAGTAATCCACATTTGCAATCTTCTAACAGTCGATGTAGAATCTAACACATATATTGGCCCTTTGGTGTTGCTAGCTTAAGTACTACTATGTGTACACTCAGAATATGCAAGCTTTTTTTTTTTTAGATAATGAAAGAGAATAACTCTTCCGGTCTCTGCATCAAAGATGCACACAGCCCATACTTTGAATATGCAAGCTAATTATGTGGGATGATATATGTACTTCTATGAGTTACAGCTTCAATTTTTCGTATTGATGGGTTTAGTCTTGTAGCTATGGCGGATTAATTGGCACTATTATAGATCGATAGTCTAGTATGTAAACACTTTAGCTGTATGATCAAACCAGATCGACGGCTATTCATTTCAAGTGAAGTGAGCATGAAAGCCAAGATTGTTGAGGGCGTCCGACCGGTCACCGTGTGGACGGTGATATTTCTGTCATTTTGTCATGATGCATGGCACTAATTGCTTGAAAGACGTCCACAACAGTGACATTTGCGCCAAAAAATATACTTTCAAGCAGACTGTACACTGTTTCTTCAGATTTCCTTATATACTATTCCTACTGTGGCATAGGCTGACGAGTACAAATGATTTGTGCAGGCCTCGTGGCAGCATCACTTTTGGTAAGTACAAAATGTTGTTGAGTTTGCTTGTTCGGTCTCGTCGTATTTGCAAAATACTACTCCTTTCGTTTTTTTTTACTTGACGTTTTTGATTTTTTACGATCTTGAGATACGGCTTTAATCATTACTTTTTATAACTTTACATTAAGATATAGTAATAAAATTATAAAATTATAATAGTATTTTTAACGACAAATCTAATGATATAATTTTTATATAGTCAATCTAAATAGTTTTAAATCTATTAGTGGTCAAACTTTAAAAAGTTTGACCTTACGGATTCTAGAAAATCAAGTAAAAAAGAACAGAGGGAGTACTAGTTATCTTCATGCATGTTGAGCGGGTGCCATTTTGCTAACGTATTGGATGTTTTTGTGCATAATTGTAGGTTTCCATCCCCACAAGGCGAGGGAAAATATGGGGATGGGAGTTTAGCGAGCGAAAGAGAAAGAGAGCCAAAGGGGAAGATAAATAAAGTAGAATCGTCTATATATATGGGAAAATTTTACATAAACATCTCACATTTTAGTGTATGAAAGATGGATATATTGTACCAGTGATATTCTCTGCACAGCATGGGACTGGATTGATAGAACAGGAAATTCTTCTAATGGAATATATAAAGTTTTGGTGTTACAGAACTCGAATATGGATTTTGCAAGCTAAAACATATTTATAGTTTCACGCATCCACTATTATTCCATTGCTCGGGATTCTTGCAGCTACTAAAAATCATATTTTTCGGGTAATGCTAGGAATGGCTTGAAGGTCAGAACAAGCCCAACTAATTCGACCAAGTTCAGAATAAGGAATATTATTTGATCCCCTGCATGACAAATGCAAAAAAAAAAAACTTCTGTTAGCATTTCTTACAACGCATACAGATGATACAATTGTGGTATACATGACAAAAAATATTCAAAAACAAAAGATTACTAAATAAATAAATCTTAACTTATAAATCAATGACATACCTGGAAAAAAGGCAGCATTTTGGCGCTTCTGGGCCCATGAGAACCTACATTCAGAAATTCTTGAATAAGATATGTAATACATGCATACACCGTTTGCATATGAACCTAATACCAGCTCGTGGTATAAAAACAAAGTGCTACTACGATCACAAATTGTCACTTATGGGTTTAATTGGGCATAAACTTTACTCATATAATTATAATCGCGGGCTTGGCATTCTTAATATAACTCGTGTTTGCTATTTTTTTAAGGTTAAATATGTGTTCGGTCTCATAAGTGACCTAGCTCTTTTAGAATATTCCAATAACTAAAATACATGCCTGCCCACCCCCAAAACACCGCCGATCTGTTTCGTCAAGATTCGCGCTAATTAATTACTAGTTTTCTAATCAACGAGGAGATAATTTGTTAGCTAGATTGTCTTTCTCATGTGGGATCAGCATGAGGGTGCTCGTCGGTTTGTTTAGAGTATATATAATGGTTTGTTTCTTAGCTTGTTACTAAGAGGAGAGAGTACTCAATATAATAAAAAAAACAAATCTTTTAATGGAGTGTTTCTTGAGCTTGATCTAAGACTTTAATTGCTACAAGTGTGCTTAGACAGTGGGACCCACAAAACGAATTTTTAGGTAACAAGCAAGTCTCCAATAGAGTATTTTGTTATTTCTCGTGGATAAAACATGGGTCGGGAAATCCGGTCTCGTTCTAATAATCCAATCAGTAGCCTTGACATGTTATTATGCAGAACCTATATGTTAACAGATTAATTTGTATTTAGAGAAAAAAAAGGTTTTGGGTAAGTGATAGGGATACTCACAGTGCGCCTGCTCCTGCTGGAGCAATAGCCTTGAAGAAGGACATTGCAGTCGTAGATATTCCATTTGCAACACCTCTTTGGCTTTGTGACTGTTGTTTGGAGTAAATTGAATTAGCTAGCTTGGCAGAATTTGAGAATAGAAAGATCAAATAAATTGACTTGATACTTGCCACAGCATTATTTTGCAGAAGAGAAGTGCCTGTTATGATAGTTATCTGCTCAGATTTATCAAAGGTGTAAAGTTAGAAAGAATGATACAGTAACATAAAATAAAATAAAATATATTTTTCATTATGATGTCTCTTTCTCATGATTGATTTCGTAGTAACTTTGAACTTTGAAGCAGTAACTAAAGGATCAGTGAATGGCTTGATGCATCATGTTAGTCGTGTTTAATATCACGATTGAGAAAAAGATGCTATCGACCGGATTAGTGCAACTATTTTCACAAATAACAAATAAAACATTTCAATGCAGTAAAGTTATATTCCTGGGACTATAATATAGATCTTCTCGGGTTTTCATGATGTATATAATACCATTTTTCAATATGAATGCATCATGTCTGGTTTTATTTTTTACAAAATCGTGTTATTGGAGTTGGGAGATCAAGTATTGAAACTTACAGAAAGAACTCCTTTTACTATGGTAGCAAGATAAAGAGCTAGCCCAAGTTTAAACTCTGACAGGTGCGTCATGAAGGGGTAAGCAGCAAGAATTGGTATGGATAGTGCCTGCGATGTACATGTGGAGGTACGGAAAATGGGAATATAAGAATAAGAAATATGTGTGTTTTATGAGAGGATCGTTCAGTAACTTCAGTTACTCACAGATGCAGCACGGGATGAATTGACAGATCCGAGAAATTTATGAACAGATCTATAGATGAATAGTTGATACACAAGAAGACCAGCACCTAGAATGAAACGTGAAATTAATATTTAAAGTTGCTGGTAATCAGTAAAATCTGGGAGTTACAGCAAATTATGTGATCACTATAGCTGAGGTATAATGGTTCAGAATGGGCCAACATGTAGTTGTAGAATCAGGTTTAGTTATAGGGGGAAATTCTGGTTTTATACGGCACCAATACATGACAGCATGTTATAGAATTATGTACATCTTAATTAGAGGCAATCTTGATATTGTGGTGTGTTAGTTTGGTGCCCAAGAAGAAGCATCTGGATTATTAATAGGGTAGAATTGCCTGTAAAACAACAAATATTTGTCTTAGCATTTTAGAGCATAGTCAAATTCAACTAGATAAATCAAAAGGTTCATCAGTAATGCGCAAATGCTCCTAATAAGATATGTGGGTTATACACTTATACCTGCAACTGCAAGAACTTGGCCAACTTCTTTAGATGAAAAGCTTAATCCGCCGTACTTTTTGTCACTTATAGCCCACAAGGAAAATATCTGATATAAAAAGTAACAAATAGTTCTTTAGGTGAAAAAGGTAATTCTACCGTACTTTAGCCATTCATTCATTTGTACGTTTTAAGGGGAAAATGAACGAGGGTTGAAATCGTTACCTCACTGTACGCAGTATCATGAAGGGTGAAAACACAATATGCAATGATAGAAGACATCAATGGCCAGTTCTTATATAGACTCTTGTCTGGATGTGCATCTTCTCTCTGCGGAGTTCCTGAATGTTGAACCATTTCTACTTCCCTTTCTAAGTTTTTATGCATATGAAGTGTCTCCTAGTAATCAATATTGAGAAATGTGGTTTCTCTTCAGTCATATCGTAGTGTTATAATTTCTTCTAAAAACTAGACTGAAATAAACAAGCAATCACTAGTGAATAGTAGTCATGTAGAACTCGAGCTCTGCAGTCAACAGATAATAGTTTGCTCATCTTCGGTGTATCTAAGTGTTATAATTTCTTCTAAAAACTAGACTGGAATAAACAAGCAATCACTAGTGAATAGTAGTCATGTAGAACTCGATCTCTGCAGTCAACACATATTAGTTTGCTCATCTTCGGTATACTTTGCTGCTGTTTTTCCTTATAAACATAAGTAGAATGCAAGACCTTGTAAGAAACCAATTCATTTAGATACGGAAAGTCCTCAAACTCAAGGATACACCCTTCTAAACCTGCAAGTTTTCAACGGTCCATTTTACGCTCTCAACTTCCTTGCTTTGTCCGAAGTACAAACTAAGTTTAATGAAAGGCTTGATTTAGAACAATGTGAGAGCTTTAAAGGGGGGCTAAACCTGAAATTTATGGGCTTAAAAACGACACTCGGAGAGTTCAAGGCCCCAAAAGGATCTGACTTCAAGTTGACGAACCAAAAAGGGTCACTTTCCTTTGAATTGAGGCAAATTTAATATTGAAAAAAGTCAGAAGGCATAGGACTAGTAGGAATATCACATACCGGTAGCCATATGCAGCTTATTAGAACAGCAACAGCAAAAAGTGAAATGCAAAGGCATGGCAAGAAATACGGAAACCTAAGAAAATGCAAATACAGTTAGGTTCATAAAATTATCTCATTAGTTTGAATAGAACTTAGAGTACACAACAAGTATACCTCCCAAAAACCGACTTGTCAGAAAATAGGTTTGGATATTGCTTTGCAGGCTGACAGGAAACAGAGGAAATAAATATGTTAAGATGTCATTGTATTCTTTGAAAAGAAACGTTTCTGAATAAATAATTACCTGTGCAAAGTAGCCTCCAATGGCTGGACCGACAACAAGACCGATGCCCCAAGCAGTGCTTACCTATATTCAAATAATAAAGTCAACTAGAGCAATTATATGAATGGAACTAGTGGTTGTGATGCATGAAATTTTTTTTTGTATATATTTATTTACAATTGACAATCCTAGAGCTTGATGTTCAGGTCGACAAACTTCAATGGAATAAGCCTGCAAAAGTTGAGAACTATCATGCTCGTATACTCCTATAACATGAAATTAGTCACTATAACATAATTGATGTCAGATTATGCATACTTGGATACCTTTATTGGGGCAAGCATGCCATTTAGAGCACCAAGAAGCAATCTTGTGGCAATCGCCATCCAATACTTCACACTTAGTCCAAATAGAGTGTTAAATATGACCCTAAAAGAGGATTGCCGAGCTTTATAAAGTTGCCATGTAAAAGTGAGTGTATTTTGATACAAACAAGGAAGTTTGCTCACACTGAGAAGATGGAAAAGGCGATGATAGGTTTTCTCCCAATACGATCTGCCACCACACCCCAAAATAGCGAGGCAAAACATCTACCAATCATGTACGATGCACCTATATGCAGCATATACATCATCGTATCATATTTTAGTTCTGCGTGAGTATGCTTGTGAAACAAGAAGAACTGCAGGAATATATTGGAGTTTGTTACATCTCATTGATCCCATGAGTCGTAACATTCTTACCAAGAATACCAGCATATAATCCAATATCTTGTTCCTTTTTGGCCACATGCAGATCTTCTATCTATTGTCAAGAAAGGTTAAACTGAGCTTTCATATGCAGAAGGTAAAGGAAGCGCTGACTGACGTTTCAGGGTTATTCGGACATCGAGAGTCCGGTCAATTAAAGGTGAATGGTTGTTGCACGTCGTTGGTTGTAAGAGTAAGACGACGACGATGAAGTGGTTCAAAGATGTTTACATTAAGATGTTGTATCTAACGGTACGTAATCGATTGTTATGTGTGTAAATACTTCTATTAAATACTGTATAAACTATGAACCAATACATTAGGAAGAGCAAGTCATGTGCTTGCCAGCAAAGTTCTTGTTTTAGTTGGCTTCTAAAAAACAATGTATGACAGTAAAGTAAGGTGAGATCAACTTACCATGAAATACAAGAAGGGAAACAGCGATGATATTGGTAAAGCTGAAAAGAAGACATTGTCAATTATCAGATAACATTGTCTGTGTGTATCTTGTTACCAGTGCTAGCTATCCACAACAAAAGAAGAGGATTATTAATTTCCAGGTGCATTGGTGGAAAAACGAGATAAAAATCACTTATCATTTTTTTTTCTTCTGCATGCATGCAATAGATCGACAATTGTATATATCTGCAGGCTTGAGGTGACCATGATGACCTTGTGAATTCTAGTCACCTTAGGCACATATAGGTGACCATGATGATCGATCTCCGTTTCAAAAAAGAAGAAGAAGATAATTCGGTAGACCGATCGATCATATGAATTATGAAGAAAACACAAAAACAGGGGTGCAGTATCTGTTTCTGTATTTAATTTCTGCAGTCACCACGCGTGCATAAGTATCTACGAATTAAGAACGTACATGAGGCAAGGGTGGTGATCCCAACGAAGAAGAACTCCTTGTAAGGGATCCCTTCGTTGTTCTCCTTCTTCCTCTCCATGGCGCAGCCGGGGCAGCCGTCGTAGAACACCCTCGCCGCCGGCGATGGGGGCGCCTCCTCACCCATACCGCGCTAGCTCTCAAATAAGTACGATGTTTATTGCACTAATTTGCAAGGGAAGGCAGTGAGTCAGTGACAGCTGCTAATTAACTCTACACAAAGCTTAGCCATGCACGCATGTTATAGTTAGCCTCTGTTGTGCATGGGCAGCAACAAGTTTGCCGCTCCAGTGGGATATGAATTTCTGCATGCAACATAATGATAGAGACCGACTGATGCATACTGTCTGAACTAAAAATTGCATCCATGTCTCTGAGCCAGGGATTGTTTAACCGGTTTACCTTTTTACTGGGGAAGGCCGAAAATCAGCAAATTTTGGTAAAGCCGAAATTTTCAAAAGAAATTGAATTTTTGGATTTTTTTTTAAAAAACAAATTCAACGAAATTCAAGCAAATTCAATTTTTTGGACTGATTTGTATTCCTACCAGCCCTACCGGTAAATTGTGGCGATGCTGATGGAGTTCTGAGTTGTTCGGTCCGAATGAACTTAATCTGGGAGGAAGTGCCGGCCGGGTTAATTAGTGTAAGTGCCGATTCATCGCAGGTGAATAATATGGTATCTTTCTGATTACATGCACAGAGTGTTATTAATATGGTATCTTTCTGATTACATGCACAGAGTGTGATTAATTAGGTCCCTGACATGTTTAATTACAGCGTGAAGCTAAGCCAGGGATTCATCAGAGGATATATGAGGCAATATTATGTAGAGAAAATTCACAATATGCTACTTGTGAGGCTGATATGTAGATCCGTAACCTATATGTTAGTGAGACACCAATGACATATTGTGAAGATCCAAAGTTATTTAGTGGCATATAGCAAATTGCGGACGCCAAGATCCTCCGACTTTTGCGAATGGTGCTACAAGACCATGACACAGTATGTCTGGGCCTCAGCCGGGTAGGCTATAGCCCGAGGCCCGTAAAAATTTTCATGTAAAATTCTCCATGTATAGCCCAAAAAAACAACACATAGTGGTCTAGCCCGAGACCCAACCTCCCCAATCTTACTCCCATCCCGCAGCCCATCACTAGCGTGCCTCGCTCCCATGCCCACGCCCAAAATAGCCCAGAGAACCTAATCCCAATCCGACAATCCACATCTCGGCTCCGCCCGCCCCACCGCCGCCGCGCCTCCACCTCTGGCTCCTCTTCCGCCGACGCCGTCTCACCCATCGTCGCGCCTTTATCGCCATCGCCCGCTCTCTTCACGCCCGTCACCCGCCGCCCACGGCCCATGCCCTCCAGCCTCCACCATCGCGCCGCTGTTCGCTGTTCGCCGTCCACGACTCCATCTCCTCTACGCCTCCGCTCCATCGCCACGCGATCGCGCCTCCACGCCTGCCGCCCACCTACCTCCATGGCTCCATGTTTCTATCGCCGCGCCCGCCGCCTACTTGCCCTCCACGCCGGCCGCCGCCTCCATGGATCCACACCTCCACCGCCGCGCCCGCCCGCCTCCATGGCTCCACACCTCCAATCTCCTCATCCGAGAATCACTGAAAAATGAGTCTTAGAACTACTATTTCCTCCTTTAGAAAATTGAAGTCTATTCAATGTGCATGCACCTACCATGCTCCTTCGTCTGATCTGAATTGGTATGTGGTTCTAGTATTCTCTTTTCTTGTATGCGTATAGAAACAAAGAAGACAAATCCTCACTGATTCAATATGTTATGTTGCACGAGGTGGTGCTATATTGAGCGACATATTTGCATGACTAGCCGACCGTGCATTAGATTAGTATGAAAACTGTGTAGTGATTTCCTAGTAACTTGGGTAGTAATTCGAATTTCTCAGTTGTATACAAGGAAAAAGGTTTAACTTTTTATGTCTCAAGTTTCAGTTTGTTCATGAGCTGCATAATTTTGTTGGCGAAGCTTCAAACGAATGTAATGTTAAGCTTTCCTACCTCTTGTTTTTGTACAGTTGTGAACACAGGCTCAATTGTTGATTTATGGTTGTTTTGACGAGCAACTTTATGATAATGTTTATCTCAAACATGGCAGATTTTGTTCTTTTGCAAATAGGTTTGTCATACGTCCAATTCACTAATGGAAATTTTTCTCCTTGTATTTTGCTTCGCATTAGAATGTGATTTTTTTCCGTCATGTGTGCAAATTTTACAAGTACACTACTACACAAAAGGTCATCACAGACGGTTCCAAATTGTCATCACAGATGGTTTCTAAACCGTCTGATTTTATGTATCTTCGATAACAGACAGTTATCACAAATGGTTTGTGAGCCGTCTGTGATAAGTCACAACACAGACGGTTTTTGGTAAAAACTATCTGTGAAGTCCTACTATCACAAACGGCTTCTACCAAAAACCGTCTGTGATACTTAGACCATCATAGACGGTTATATGCACCAATTATCTGTGATTGGATATATATCACAAACGGTTAGTAAAAATAACCGTCTGTGATATCATACATATCACTGACGGTTAGTAAAAAGAATCGTCTGTGATATCAGACATGTCACAGACGTTTGTGATATCTGACATATCACATACCGTTGTTGGTTATAGCTGTCTGTGATAGTAGGCCTTCACAGACGGTTTATACCAAAAAATATATATTTGTGATAGTAGGTTTTACATTTATTTGTACTATAAAACCACCTATGATATGATAGATCCTTTTATAGCTAAAAAATATTTGGTTTTTCACTAGCCTCAGGAAATGCTAGACATGCCCTCTAAAAATAAGCAAGTAGAAAACAGATAAATCACATATATACAACTCAGCGATTCGTAGCTCAAAATCAATTACAAAAGAAAGTTCATGTATTGTCGCTAGAGTTACAATTGAATTACAACTCAAAGTGAAATACAATAAATCGGTGTTGCTGGGTGAAACTCTCCATTCCGTTAATGATCTCCACCATGATGAAAAAGGTGAGTCGTCCTCGAACATCCGAGAGTTTGTCCACATCGAAGGCACTTTCTTCGATTGTCATGCCCTGTCACTAGGAGTAAAGTAGTAAGCATATATATTTAAATTCATAATTAGAAAATAATTATTGTGAGATTGACTGACAAACCTCTGGATCCTTCATCTTAGCACGCATGATTTTCTGCATATGACGACAAACGTAGAATGCATATATGTTGCCTTGTAGTTGCCGTGGTAATCGCAAAAAAGAATTACATATATATATTTATAGTCAATTCGGGAGGTCGGGTTATGAAGTGTGCTATAGGATTATTGTGCAGTAGCAGGTACCGAAAATCGTGTCTTATGGCGTAGTGTGGCACTCCGTTCATTTTGTATCCCTCGCCGGCAACATAGGCGTTGAACGACCTACGTGATTCTAAAAAGTTATCATCGGCCATTTCAAACAAATGAAGACTACAATAGAGTTACATATGAAGAAAATGAGCATATCTGTTGAGAACTTTTTGCACAAGGGTGAAATCGTGGTTTTTTTAGGGAATCAAGGTATATTACCTTGTTCCACTTTGGTACAATGACTAAAAGGATTTGGTGCCACCTAAGTATGTCGCTCTAGTCATTAAACCTAAGCCCGTGTTGCGTATAAAGTACAAATAAAATTTGTATAGCAAGTAGTGAAGCACTTACCTTTAGTTGTAGGGCACCAGTATGTAGTCCTTGTCGCGGTGAGCAAGTAACCCCTTCGTTATGTATTTCTCGACGTAGAATGCGTCTAGGTTGATGCATTGCTCAGAGATCAACTGTTGGTCGAGGAAACCCAGCTATTCTTGCGATCGTTGGCTTCTTGCATCATGTATCTATACATAAGCAATGAGTTATGACATTTATCGGTATTGCGTGAATGTAGAACTTGATTGTACACACTTACAGTGTCTAGCATCGTAGAAGTAGACATCGAGGGCGCCGAGGTTGAATAGATCAAATAAGTCTTCGAAGCCCACGGCGAAGTAGCCTGGCTTGTGGAGGAAATGATTCTCCGTGTAACTGACGGTGAATCCAGTAGGCCGGCCTTCTCTCGCCTCGTCGGTCTTCCGCATGTATCAGGCATGCAAAGTCCCGCAAGCCAAACTAGCGTGGTGTAACATTGTGTCAGAGACCAACGATATTCCGAGAGAGAACGTCCTGGGTGTGTGAGGTGCATTAATCTTCTTCAATTTGGCCTTAGCGCCTAGCCCACTACACGTGTTCCTAAAAGACAACTCGACACGCTTTTCTTGTTTCTTCGACGCTGTCTCCACGGTAGCCGATATGGAGGCCTTCTGAAGCAGGGGTTGAGGTGGAGTCATCAAGGGTTCTGTTGGAGAGGTTTGGTCGTGTGGAGATCGCGGCACTGCAGGCGCGTTAATCTTCTTCGATTTGGCCTTAGCGCCTCGCGTGATATACGTCTTGGGAGGGGGAGGGGGCGACTCAGCGCACTTTTCTTGTTTCTTCGACATCATCTCTGTGGGAGCCAATACGGAGGCCTTATGAGGCGGGGGTTGAGGTGGAGTCGTCGAGGATACTATTAGAGAGACATGGTCTTCGTGTGGAGATTGTGACACTGCAGGGTCAAGGGCGATGTCCCTCTTGGGCCACTGGACATTAGTGTACAAGGCATCCCCTAGTGTTATGATGTCTTCGTTCGGGCGCTTCTCCAGCAGGAAGGCTATGAAATTTTTATGTACCATGTCCACCTGGACCTTGGCGTAACCCTGCGCCAACTGGGCACCATGCACGGATGCACCACTGTCCCTTCCTAGCATGGAAACACCACCCCCGTCCAACCTCAACAGAAATGGACCCAACCAGCCTCATTGGAGCCTACAGGGTGTGGACTCCTACAAAATAATACACAATTAGCTAAGACATCCTACAGGTCTATCTTTGGAGCATTCCAGAGATGTACATTACCTGGATAACGTCGATAGGTAATTGGACGTCACCAAGCTCAGAAAGTGCAAGCGTGGACGCGACACTACTCCGACGTTAAGGAGGACTGGCTCCCAAAATCATGGGGCGACTTGCGACTGGTTGATGAGTTGATTCATTTGTTTCGCAATGATGTTATCTCGTCCTTGAAATTGTGCAAGAATATGTGCACTAATCTTCTCTTCCAACTCGCGTGCCTCGCGCCGCCTTGGATCTCTTCCAACTCCTATACGCCGGAATTGTGTTGGAATCCTTGCCTCCAAGGTACGTAAACCACAAGGCCTTACGTGCGACCCGGGTGCTCTTTGTTTCTCAGGGCTGTGGATAGTATAACCTTCTCCCTGACTGCTTTGAAGGAGCCTTGGGAAGATTGGGTACTCAATGTTTGCTGCAAGATGCTATCATGTTATTTTAGACCCTATGAAATTATGGACTTCTTAACAACTAGGTGGTTCGACATATCTTACCAGGCGTTGGGACACTCCCTTGTTTGCCAGGTTTGTGAAAGAGATGGCACTCGACGACGTGGTTGAGGCCCTCTCAACTAGTTTCGGGTGCGCTCGTCTGTGATCCCGACAAATGGCAGGGAAACCGCTAACCGGATTGCCTCATCGTCCTCACTCATCCATTGCGGAGTTTACTCGCATACCCGCCGGTGCCAAGTCTGTGGGGTGAGTGTTTTGTGCCTAGATATCCTTGTGCGCCGCGACTTTGTCAGCTGAAATTTGGTCGTCGTCTTCATCCGCACAAAGGCATCCCATGTATCCGACGACACGAAACGACATTTCGACAGTATGCCCGATCCTTGTTCACGCATTCGTGACAAACTTGCTCTTGAAGGTCTTCCACACTTTTTCAATCGCGAGAACACCTACCGTCGCACAAGTTCCCGGACTTCGCCGATATCGAACGACGCTAAGTTCACCAACAACAAGGCTTCAGACGTCCGCCGATCCTTCCATCTCTGTGTGGTGATAGGGACCCGCTCCTTCCAAGTATACCGTAGGTGATCCGAATGCTATTGCTACTTTCTTGGGAAGCAAAGGATCCCAATGGTACTAACTACCGTGATGGTCATTTGGCCCCTAGGCATTTTCGATATTCCTCGCCATCTTGCCGACGCACCACTTTCCTCGTGAGATCCGCACACATTTACGACGCCGATAACAAATGCGAAGACGGCAGATGCCATCTCGCTTACTTGCTATCTATGGAAACTAGGAATGTAATGCAACTCAACATAGTTAGCATAAGGTAAGTGACTCAATGGCATCACCGTAAGATTAAGTCAATGGTATCATCAGAAGATTAACAACAAAATAAATCAAAGATAATGCTCGATTTAGATTGTTGTTTATTGCTCTCAGATGTCGGGCTGCTCAAGATGTATTCTTGGCCTCCTCACCACTCGAGTCAAAATTCTATCACAAATTAAATATGACAATTACTCTAAAATAAATTAGGCCTTGAGCTTTAAAAAATCTTGCTTTGTCTAATCTGACACTTTAAAACAAATCATCAGTTGAGAGTTCACTGTCAATATTTCAATTGATAGGAATATAAACAATGACTAAACAATAATCACAGTGAGTCGAAGCTACCAACAGAAATCAGCATAATAAAACAGAGTGATCTGACGAGCATGAATAACATGACACAATATTAGAGAATCCAAAGCGGTGAGCTTGTACCTCCGACAATATTACTAAGCAATATCTCCCAGTGCTAGAGTCAATTAAACCAGCACAATTTAAAACTTCTACTAGCACAATCCAAAGCGATGAGCTCGTACCTTGGCGGGAGGTGTGGACAAAGAGGGAGTCGAGGTCGAGGGAGCGAGGCGTCATTGAGGTCAAGGGCGGCGTCGTCAAGGTCTGGGGTCACAGAGGGAGGACGCCGGCACGGGGAGGAGGAGGCGCGAGGACAACGACGTGGAGAGAGGAGGCTCGGGAGGAACACGGAAGTAAGGGCGCTGGGAGGCGAACAAGCGAGTGAGCTCGAGGAGTAAGGGCGCAAACCCTAGTAGGGCCCTACTTATAAAGGAATATCACATTTATTTCAAGAAGAACTGCTTAGATAAGCGAGCATATCACGACGGTTATAATATGGAACCATTTGTGATGCTCAAAGATGGGTGGGGGATTTTTGGACGCTTGCACGGGAGGCGAAATGTTTTGACGCCTTAGGAACCGCTCGTGCTACATATATCATAGATGGTTTGTTCCACTAAACCGCCTGTGAGAGTTCCTTCTATAGTTAAAAAAATATTCTGTTTTTCGGCTAGCCTCAGGAAATGCTAGCTATGCCCTCTGAAAACAAGAAAGCAGATACAATCACAGATGGAATCATTTCTTAATTAGTGAATCAATTATAATGGAATAATTTCTTAATTACATGCCGAGTTTAATTTTAATTACAACGGAATAATTTTCTAAATATGTGTTTACCCTTTATAATTCCACTTGGCTATTTCGCTTGAAAAATAGCCCTTCACGATGATTGACGTTCATATAGCTAGCTTCCTCACTGGGTTATTCCTTGAACCTGATGCTGTCTCTGAAATAAGGCAACTCATCAAATTGATTGTACCACTCCCCATCCACGACATTCTCAACTTCGACAATCATTCTTTTTGTATGAAGAACTACGTGGCGGTTCTTATTTGCTGGATCCTTCACATAAAAAACTTGAACAACTTGCTTAGCGAGTACGAATGGTTCATCCTTGTATCCGACACATTCGAGGTCTACAGTAGTGACATCGTACTTGTCGACCTTCACACCCAGTGGAAGTTTAACCCAATGGCACCGAAACAGGGGGATCTTGAAAAGTACGTAGTCGAGCTTCTAAATCTCCTCTACGAACCCATAGTAGGAGCTCAACCCAGCGGTATTGAACTGCTCACGAAACGCATCGATGCGGATACCGTTGTTCTGAACTATGCTCTTCTTATCCTGAGTTGTCGTATAAAATATGTACTAATTTATGTAGTATCCTTGCCATGTCATAATTATAAATTTTGGCCCTTTTTCCAACCATGGCAGCATATCATCACTTGATGACCTCCTAGTAAATTGCACCTTTAACAATTCGTTGAACCGATTTGCCAGTTTCTCGTGATCCAAACATCCGACCAGCTTGGATTCTCGTTAGCGCATCATGTCTTTGTTCTCGCCGATGTACGGGACACTTATGTAATATGTTGCAAGACTATGAAATAGGCTTGAGCGCACGTATCCGATTGGGACTGGTTGCTTTTTTCGATGGTCCTCGATACCCTCCAAATTTCCCTCATGACGAGATAGAGGCACACCTATCGGTTCCAAATGAGCCATGTAGTCGACGAGAACTCAACAACCTCTTCGTTGCATAACCTTCGATGATGCTTCCTCTCGCCGAGTACAATTCTATACATAGGACTTGAGAATTGCCATGTACCTCTTGAATGGGTACATATGACGAGGAACACAGGTCGATATCTTTATCTCTTTCACAAGGTGAACAATGAGATGGACCATGATATCAAAAATGACAGAGGAAAATACATCTCAAGATGACATAGAGTCGCAACACCTCGCCCGCAGAGCATCTAGTCCTTCAGATCGATGACCTTCTCGAGCAATTGAATTAAATAAAAACACAATGCATGATTGCCACTTGGACCTTGTTCAAAAAATACTTCTAATTGCAACAAAAGCATTTGTGTCATCAAGACATGACAATCATGAGACTTCATACCAATTAATTTCAAATCTTCCATAGAAACAAGTTTCTTCATGTTGGTGGAGTAATCGGACGAAAATTTCACACCATGTAAGCTCTGGCACAGTTCCTTTCTCTCTACCTTGGACAGAGTGTAGCAAGCTGGGGGAAGATACGTTCATCCTTTATTGGTCTCTCTCGGTGCTAACTCGGTCCTTATGTTCATATCAATCAAGTCACACCATGTGTTGACATCATCCTTTGTTTTGTCACGAATGTTTAGTAAGAGACCAATCAAGCTATCACATGCATTCTTCTCCACGTGCATGACGTCGATGCAGTGGAAATTTTTTAAGCGCTCCCAATAAGGTAAGTCCCAAAAAATTAATCACTTCTTCCAGATGCCCTTCTGACGGGTTCTCAATTTACATCCCTTTCCAAGCACAACATTGATATCCATAACCATATCATAGACCCTTTCACTCTAAAAGCCCTTGAGTCGAACCATCCTCCTTATTTCCATCGAATTGCTTCTTCATCTCGATACCATCTAAGCAAAGTGGACAAGCTTGGGCCTTTTGTATCGAACCCCGACATGTTACCAAGGGCAAGTGAGGCCTCCCTGATCGTGTTCGTATCAAGCTAAGTGGTTATGCCGAAGCGCAACACTTAACGAGAGACAAAACCGATCTCGAAAGTGCCCGAATATGCGCCTCATGTTAGCTCCCAAGGATCAAGTACTAACATGCGATATCCTAGTACAACGTTGTATCTACATCCATACACAATATACAAGAATAATGGAAATGTAAATACAACATCATTGAATAGAAACATAATGTATGAGTTTGTAGAAGAAGGACCAATCGGCCAAAAGTAATTATCATTAATAAATCGTGAAGGAAGACAAACTTAGAAAAAGGAATAACCAAGTTGGCATGCCCACAACCACACACAACCAACTAGGGTTAAAGTCACAATATTCAAGTATTTTACCCAATTTGAATGACTTCACCCGAACAAATGGATAATTTTAAGTACAAAGTTGTACTCATGAGACTTTTCAAGAAAAATAAGGATGCATGTAAGTATCAAAGGAAGGCTATTACACTAGTCAATTTTCAAAGATAAAGCAAGTTTTGCATTTAGATAAACAATATAGATGCAAATTTCTATTTTTAAAACATTTAGAAAATATTTTATAATAGTAAGTAATGATCAATAACAATATAATCTCCAAATATAATCAACACACGAATATCCCATTCGTGACACAATTCATCCATAACAAATTAACACGCTAACTTCGTGATTCATGATAACAATTCAGATCCGAAAATACTAACATAATGATATAACATTTCTAACCATAACCCAAACTTAATTTCCCATAAGCTAAATGTGCATGCTTTCCCACAAGTGATGTCCATAATCGATACAAATTATTCAAATAAATTTATTTACTCGCAGAGTTGTATGCCTTTTCCCACACGATATGAATACCTCAGATCGTCACCATGCACTCTTTCAAAGGAGTGTGATCGAGATATCATAACGAGGCCATTATAATGTCATGTGCTAACTACCAACCCACCCAAGGACAAATTCCCATGGCTAGACCAAAACGTCGCTCGAACCACAGGGGAACCCTCACAGTAAGTAAGTCCCTTACAAATAAGAGAACCTTAAGGGCAAGAAAAGAAAAGTATAACATGCCCCCACTAGATTGACAAGAGAGTCCTCAGACCTAGACAACAACAATTACAAATCTAATTGTGTTTTGATAGCTAACACACAAAAAATTATTAAGCCAAGCCTTCGCCATTATCCCGACGTGTGGTTGTACGTAAGACTTGGTTCATCACACCACAGATCGGTCCTCAAATACATAGACGAATCTAGGACCACCCCTTCATCACCCTATCACCCGTCCAAGTCCAACACACAACAATAACCACCCATCAACAAGTTTATAATAATCAGATTTGAAGATCTGGATATTTTCCTCAAATTCAACATAATCAAATCCATATAATCCTCAAATTTCATCAAGATTCGATTCAATCCATCGGCCGATGGACTAGCTCCATCAACCGCTTTCGGCTACAACTACTAGCATGGCTAAGCAACGTGCTACAAATTAGCAACCAACCCATATAACATATAGCCTTAATCATTCAAGGTAAAAGGGTAATCAACATTCAAAGGAGGGCCAAAGCAGCAAGTAGGGAATTAACTACTTCTACCGATGAATATACTTTTCAAAATAGCATGCAATTGAGAGATTAAAACCATACAACACATTTTAAAATCAGTAGGAGCAATATGATCAAGAGGAGGGTGCTCGCACCTTTGCTGTACCACTTGTTCAATCTCAGGTTACACCCATGTATATGTTCGATTGCCGAGAAATCTATCGAAGAACGATGTTGCAATTAACACCAAATAAGCCAAAAATTCAAAATGCTCAAAAATGCATGAAACTTATACCGTGGGTAGATCATGATTTTATATGAATTTAGGTGAAAGATTCATTTCATTTGGAGTTAGTATGTGAAAGTTATAGATGTTTGAAGATCGATTTTCGAAAATCCGTAAAAATCCCATCTGCTACTGCTTATCCTAATTTAATTATTTGGCCAAAATTTGTACAGAGGTGGTGAGAAAAGGATTATATAGGTAAATAGATAAAAATAGTATAAGACCAAAATAACTGAGTTTATCTCATTTGGAGTTTTTAAGAATTAGTTATGAATTTTCAAAGTTAAAAGTCTTTTCTAGTTCAAAAATAACTCGCTTTTGGATCACTCTCCACAAACTATATTTTCTATGACAGTGAGTAGTTTGAAACCTATTTTAAAATAAAGTTCACTTGAAATGAAAATTATCAAAATTTGTTTTACTCATTTTAGAGTTAAAAGATAAAGTTATGCATTTTGAAGTTAACACCATTTTTAGTGTACAATTAAATATATTTCAAATTTTCATAAGTATAAAATACTTTTTCTATCGGTGAACCTAGCCAAAGTCTATGACAGGTGGGGACCACTACAAAGTGCAAGGGTTCTCCGGGCACATTTCAAGGACTAAACCACTTAAAGGGATGGTCCCACATGTAAGAGACTCACCAAACTTTTAGGACAACTAGTTAATGGCCTAAGCAATAATTAGTGCTAAAATAAATGAGATTTGGGTAATTAATGCCATGATTAGGGCATGTCCGAAGGCACATATGCGCTCTACAAGATGCTGCAATGCGAAGTCGCTGGCTTGCAAGCAATGAGCTCCTGCTCGATAATCGACATGAATGGATGTGCAAGGCTACAATGAGCTCACCAAGGGTGGCACTTGCCGCCGAGTCGCGCGCACGGTGGCCGGAGATGAGATGATAGGGCGGCGCCAGGAGAAGATGCTACGGATGACGAGGAGACTTTGGAAGGGCGACGTTGTCGCCGTCACTGAACATGAATCCGGCTCGATGAAGGTGGAGAGGCACCGTGGTGGCCAAGCATGGGTGATGGTGGCGCGGCAATGGAGCTTCACGGCGATGGCAACTTTCCTAGCAACCGGAGGAGGCAACAAGCTTAGGGTCAAGATACAAGACCCTCGTGAACCTAAAAATGCATCATTTAGGAGGAGGCTCACCGAGAAGATGAATTGTTCGGCGATGGCGGTTCACCGAAATGAGGAAGAAGGGCCGATTGTCCTTGGTGCTGCACTGAACACAATTAAACGCATAGGTGAGTTTGTTGTGACGACGCCAACACGAAGGACAAGGTTTAAGGGCCCGAGACTCACCGGTGCTCGAATGGCGCGCAGAGTTACAGAAGCCAAGACTGGTGATTTACTTTAAGACACGCCCACGCCCCGAAAAGGCACAAGAAACCATGGGCTCAAAAAGGGGAAAATAGGTGCGGCGAAGAAAACGAAGAAGGTCAGAGAGGTCATGAGTGAAGCTTACCGAGAGGAGGCAGAGCTAGAACCTCCTTCTTCCTACCGAAGAGAAGTGAACTCAGAGAGAGGCCTCGAGGGAGTTTTGTGCGAGCGCAAGGACGGAGAAGCTAGCAGCGTGAACTAATGGAGCTTTGCGAGTGGCCATGGAGTGCGCTGGGTGACGGCATTGACGGAGGCGCGGCAGCATGCGGCGGACACATGGAGTTGAAGCCTTGCACACGAGCCAGCGAGAGGAAGGGGATGCTCCTGTCGCATGGGCCCGGGAGGTCAGAGATATAAGGCGATGAACGGGTGCGGTGAAGTTTGGACCGCCACGCTTGGGCCACACGATCAAAAATGGACGTCCAGGATGTCGTGGCCATTCGGAGTGGTCCGAACGGTCCAACTGATACAGGGCCATTCGATCAAAAATGGACGGCCAGGATTTGAGTGGTCGTTCGGATAGTCCGAACGGCCCACTCCGTTTGAGCCCTCCGATCTTGATCGACGGTCCACGGTGAGTGCATTTAGGTGGTTGGGTGGAGCCAAGTTCATGTGTCGTTCGAACCGTGGTGCGGTCGAGCCAACAAGCATAACCCAAGTTTTGAAAATACTTGACCAAGAAACAAAATGGTTTGACCAAGGCTTTAAAAATAGGAATAAAATTCCTAACATTCTGAAATAAATCAGAGGGGTTCCTGGGACAACCTAGTACTCAAATAAAATCTTAAACTTCACTGTTCAAGATTTAATTTGAATAATTTAAATTCGAACTTGGAAAAGGTTATTGAAAGGAGTTTGAATTTTATGTGGGTTGAAATGTGTTCCAAAAATTTTGGAAAAATTATATTAATTCATGATAATTATTATAGTATTTGAATAAATTATTTCCAGAAGATGGAACAAAAGTTTTTGTTCTTGTTTTCTTTTGGAGCTTATATTTGAGTTGTAGATTTAAACTTTATTTGAGATTTTTCAAGTGCAATAAATGATGCAAAAGTTTTCAAAATGTCATGCATGCTGATAAGATGCTTACTAAATCCCATTAATTAACTTGGGGATGTTACAGCAGAAAATAATTGATGGCGCAGAACAACATGGCGCCAGAAAGTGAAGTTCTCTCATTTGTACGCGATCTCATACTTGTACCCCTTCGCTCTACAATGTCACAAGATCTTCCAAAGAATAGTGCTAGGTACACATCAATATCGCTCCTACGTTGCTTAGGTCATTGGATAAGTAGTGACATCAAAATATACTTCGCTTCATATACAACCAAGGAGGAAGGTTGTACATACATAGATTCACGGGTTAAGTGTCAGGTCGGTTGCTCATGTTACTAAAAGAATTCATTCCATCTCAGACTCAACCCAAACTTTATGTTCCTCGCCCGCATCAAGTCTCCAAAGTTCCAATCAAAATTTCTCCACTGGGTAGAATCAGCAGTGTGTCATATCTTTCCATCCTTCTTACACTTCTCCGAATGCCAACACAGCAATCTTGACTCCTTTCGGTTCGCAAAAAACCGCTTCAAACGGAGAATTGTAGGCAGATACCATGCCACCTTAGCAGGAGGTTCTTTCTTCATCTTGATTCCCTTGTCGTCATCTAATTGATTCTTATGCTTGTATCGAGATGCGTTGCACACCGGACATACATGCATGTTTGCATACTCTTTATGGTAGATGATACAGTCGTTCAGACATGCATACATTCTTTCTACTTCCATTCCCAATGGACAAAGAACCTTCTTGGCTTGGTAGGTGGTTCTGGGCAATATGTTTTCCTTTGGAAGGATGTCCGCTAGGAGATCTAGTAACGCCGTGAAAATCTTGTCGGACCAACCATTGCTTGCCTTCAATTTCAGCAGTTCAAGCATGAATGACAACTTTGTGTATTTCGCTTTGCACGAACAAAGGTTTCCCGAGTCCTCCATTAAGCCCTCGAATTTATCAAACTCTCTCTCACTATAGTCCCTTCGCATCGCAGTAGCATCTCGATCTAGTTTGTCATCGTATGCGACCTACCTTCATCGAAAGCATCCACATCTAACATATCGTTGTCTCCTCGACGATGTTACTACCTTCCAGATAATCGCTTCTTCACCGTGACTAGTCCAACATGTATACTCCTCTTTGAAATCCTTCAATCAAGTGCGCTTCGATCCGCTACCGGGTTGAAAAATATTTTCAGAATATCACAATCAATGCAAGGACAAGACATAAATTTTATCTCCTTTTTTTAACATATCTCGCCTCAAGAACTTCTTCTAAAAGCGCATACGCCCATCAATGTACTCTTCACTCACACGATTCTTAACGCATCCAATTTCGTCCATCTACGAGATGCGATAACAAATTAGTGTTAAATTAGATTAATGCATGCAACTACTCTTCCTATTGACCAAACATACTACAAATTGAATAGCGATTAACCCGTGGCAAATATAAAGGATTACGATCGTTACCCTTGAGCTTACGATGAAGATCTCAAATATCCCGCGAGATCCTTCGCTTTTCTTCCTCCTTTTGTTCTTATCCTTCCTCCTTCATTTGACATAGTCGAACCGAGGCTCACTATGATGTAAACACTATAATTTTACACAATAAAGGACAAGTCAATGTATATATACATGCCGCCATTGTTCTATTGTAAATCTTAATCGCCAATAACCTCCTTGGATGATAAACCTAGTTATCATCGATCTCTAGATTATAATGCATATAATTAGAAGCAAATACTAACCTTACATCACCAAGAACAAATAGATCTACAAGCACACATCCAAATCTACGGCATTAATTTCTTTCACCAAATGCCCTAGAGTCCGCCGCCTCCTTCAAAACAGCTGAAATTAGAGATAGATCTCACTACGCATGATATGTCGAGACGACTGTGATATTTAATGGTACATATCACGACGGTTCTTGTTAATAACGGTCTAGGATACGATCATAGACAATTTAAAATAAAACCCGCTCAGTGTTATAAACTATCACAAACAGTTGGTATTTAAAATAGATCTGCTCAGTAGTGAGATTTGTCCCGACGATTATTTTACGAACCGCTCAGGATATACAATTATCACAAACGGTTCTTTTAATAGCCGTTAGAATAATCAAAGACGATTTTAAATACAAACCGTCTGTGATAATAGTATACATCACCGGCGCTTTTTTAAAAGCCATATGTGATATTATCATAGATGGTTCTTAACAAGAACCATCTGTGATATGCGCCATTAACACTAATCATCTGTGATACACAATTGAGGAGGCGGCCGACTTAGGCACGCTTGGTAAAAGAAATACCGTAGATTTTCAAGTGTGCTTGTACATCTATTTGTTCTTAGTGATCTAAGGTTGGTATTCCTTTATTTCGATATATAAGACTACTTAAGAAAGCAACTAAGCTTAAGAAAGCATGATTTTTTGCCCACGAAGCATCATGCACTGAAGATAAGTCGACATCGAGATATGATTTGCTTCATTAGTGCCCACTAATGAAGCAAATCATACACTCAGCAGGTGTCAGTTTGATGAAGTAGGCCGGTCACTGCCTCATCCTCCTCATGCCGTGTGTACGACACCCTAAAAAATCATGTTACGCTATGGACTTGGTTGCTTTCTAGCGCATCGCCGCCTTCTTGAAAGCAACCACGATATCAAAGACCTGCTCGTTAATAACCGTCAGGATACATATCACGCATTTGTTGTAATTACAAACTGCTCTGGGATGAATACACATCACAAACGGTTCTTGTTAATAATCGCTCAGGATAATTATATATCATGCATCGTTGTATTTATAACCGCTCAGGATATATCATAGACGGTTTGTTCCACTAAACCTCCTATGATAGTTCTATAGCCAAAAATATTCGCACACCAAAGATAAGTAGGGCCAATCCTAAGCTTTCTTCTTCTTCTAGTACTTGTGCTTAGCTCTTTCTCCTCTCATCTCCATCTCGTCTCACCACACCTCATGTCCTCCTCTTGGGTGAGGTTCATGTTTGAGGCATCGAGCTCATCGAATCGAGGGCCCTAGCACTAGCCAACGCTAGGCGGGTGGATTGCCCTAATCGCTGTGGTGCAAGCAAATGTGTTCTACACCAACACCGAGGGAAATACTGGTCTGGTGTTTCACAAATGTCCTTATTTCTCAGTAAGTAAACTTTAGTCTGATTTCCTGTGGTTTGGATGTTTCTCCAATAGGTATGAAATGTGTGTGTTGTTTTAGCGTTTGTACGGTTCTGTAGGCTGGATGATGCCAATATTTTCAGTGGGCAGACACCATGGACAGAGCAAGGGAGCGCAGCAATACAAGGCAAGGGATGGATTCTGGGCTGGAGCAGAGCATGGAAGTTGTGTTGGAGCAGAGGCTAGACATGTTGGAGTTGAAGATGGAGTGCATTCTGGACCATATCAAGTGGCTCGAGAAGATTGTGTGTGTGTGTGTGTGTGTGTGTGTGTATCATTGTTGTAATTTATGGCATATTTGTAAAGTAGCTCGCTTCTGTAGTTGTATGCAAACCACAAACTCTTCAGTGACAAATATCCCGTATGGTTCCAACCACAAACCTTCGTGATTAATAAATATCATAAACGGTTATTTTTAATAACCATCTGTGGTACTTATATATCATAGACTGTTGTATTTTACAACCATCTGTGGTAAATATTACGAATGGTTTGTTCCACTAAACCGCATGTGATAGTTTTCTATAGCTAAAAAATGTTCAACATAGATGGTAACTTAACTTCAAACTGAATTTTTTTAATCATTTTTTGAAATTAACAGCGTGGCCACTCGCTTCTTACAAAAGATTTTAAAAAGGTAGAAAGAAATGCAAATTCAAAACATATGACACATTCACATATTAGAAAAGAATTATATCTGAATATTTGCTAAAATTATGCTAAAACCGCTAATTTTACCATCACAAGTAGTTGAACACCTTTGCAAAGAATATGGCGACTCATGCCTAATCCTACCGTCGTCGCTGCAGAAGACGACGTAGTCGTCCCACCCTTCCGTCACACCGCAGCCGGTGCTTGTGCACCGTGGCCGCCCTCGATAGCGCCACACCCACCCCCGCGTCCGCCATCTTCCACATCGCCGCCGACCGGGTCTCAGCCGAACCTTCGTCGCTTGCACTCCTGCTGTTCTTCTGGCCGCTCGCACTGCCTGCCACCGCCTCGACCGCCGATGTATTGCTTCCAAACGCGCGCCGCCGACCGTAGAGAAGGAGGTCGAGCATGTAGGCCGTGGCCTTAGAAGCGCAACGCCTCCCCTGCTCGAGGAACACGAGGCCGCTGCAGGCGTCCTAATGCGCGAAGACGAGCGTGAGGCCAACGATGAAGTATACCTCCGGGTTGCTGGTGCTGGCCAGGTGGTTGACGACGGCGAGGTAGCGCTCGTTGTTCAGCCACTTCATCGCCTCCTCCTGCTTAGCGCCACACGCCCCACGCAGACGCCTTGGACGCTTTGCACATGGCCTTACAACTCCAATATACGCACACAATTCAAGGCGCGAATTACTCAGAAGAGAAAATTAAAATGTCAAATTAAGGGCGTTGTTGCTAGTCGATTAGTGACATGTTTCTCTAGTCAAATTAGAAGGCTAACATGCATGTATGCATGCATGGATTGGTTGCCATCAGAGGAAATATGCCCTAGAGGCAATCATAGAGATGATTATATTTCATTATGTTCATGACATTGATAATGTGTTATCTTGTTCCTAGAATAATATTGTTAATATTTATTATCAAGTATGTGACTTGATTGTGAAACTTTATATTTCTGCGATGATTATTCTTAAACGCTCTCTAGTCGGAAACATATGAGGACACATATGAATAGACTAGCATATGTATTGGTTGATGACTATGTTTCACGAGTCATAGATATGGAGATATCAAACCAATAATATGGACACATGTTAGAGAACATGATGTTGGATTAGACCCACCTTGAGACACTATTGAGATTGTTATGATTCTATGTGTCGTTAGTTGGTCTCAAGCAATGATGATGTATAATCCTTAGACCCGAGATCAAGATGGTTTCCTACATGTAATAGCACTCTTAGGGGTTGCCAAACGCTACTCCGTGAATCGGGTAGTTATAAAGGTAGCTTTGTATGCTATGAAACATGCAGAGGAATGTGACTGGTCGGATATGGATTTGCCCTCCTAACATAACAGAGAGATGTCTCGGCCCCTCGCAGATCGATAAAGAAAGTGCATGGTCAGTGCCACTAGTGGTCAAGTGTTCGACCACGAAGTTATTTGACACTCGACGAGAAAGAATTGAATAAATCCATGGATGACACAACATCTCACCGGAGTTCAACCGCACATCATGAGGCAAAGGGAGTATACACGAGTAGGTCACTCGGTTTGATCGCCATGCATCGTCGTATGGAGATACGAGCTGGTCAGACCGGTCGAACGTAATCACAGAGTGGTCGTAACTCGGTCGTAAGGAGTTACGAATCGTCGTGACTACATACTAACCGGTCGATAGAGATAGGACCTGGTCGCAAGTGATGAGGACCTGATCGAGATCATATTGCATTAAGATTCGTCCGATATAATTTGTGTGTATTCGGAATCGTTATGTTCTTGCTAGGAGCCGCTATGACTAGTGATCGAAAGGGTTTTCGAGTCACAACCAATTACGCATGAACCTACAGGGGTCACACACTTAACGGGTTGGAACAAACCAGTACGAATACGATTCGTAAACGTGTTTGGATAGGATCCGTCACGAGCACTATATAAGGAGTTGCATGAGGCTGTTGGGAGGTACGCGAGAAAACACCACCAAAACCCTAGCCACCATCTTCCTGAGAACTCTGCTGCGTGATTTGGTGCTAGCACACCGTGTATGGTTGTTCTTTCTCCGGATGTGTGGATACCGTAGAGGCGCCATCGCGGTCGCTATGCGCTTTGAGGACGATCCGCGATCTTCACAAGGAACCGCAGACGTTGCTGGAGGAGACGATCGATTCGTGAGGACGTTGGACGATCGACTACGACCACTACATCGACGCGCTCTATGTTGGACCAGCCGCTCCAACCGTTCTTCTCGCTACTCACAAGGCTCGTGGTAATAATCTATGATCATCTACTTACTTGGCTTCCTCGGTTTATGCGTGGTAGAAATTTTTATTTATAGCTATCGTAGCTCACCCCATGATCCAACAATAGCCACATACAAAGAGTACATATTTTTGTAGGTATATAAATATGTACGGGCTCGAGGTTGCGAGGTCACCATGGGTTGAGGAGAGCTCGTTGCCACGAGGATGACGATGACATCGTGAGGAAGAGCGATGGCGATCGCCGACCTCCTCTTCTTGGTCCTCGCGTCATGCCCTCGTGTGCTCACCATGGTACGCAACATACGGCCTGTGAGTTTTCAATACCGTAGTGATCCGCTTTTTAACTCTACCGATTGTTGATGGATGGTGTGAAAGATATGATCATTCTTTAGAACATATCACAAACCGAGATGAAGAGGCGATCGTAACATCGGCGAAGAGACGAAGAGATGCATTGTGAGCCGAAGCGGCATGAACATATCACGACGGCTCCAACCACAAACAACTCAAACATATCACAGACGGTTATATTTAAAAACAATTGTGATAGGTATATAGCATGACGGTTTTTGTTAAAAAATATTTTGTTTTCAAATGCTAAAACCATAGATAGGGACTTAACTTCAAACCGGATTTTTAATCATTTATTGTTTTTACATATGGCCAAATTAACAAGTGGCCAATCGCTATTATAAAACATTAAAAAGTAGAAATAATAAAAGATCAAGTCTTTCTAGCGCCCAAGTAGCTCGCTATCGCCGTTATCAAAACTTCGAGGCGATGTTGTCGGCATCGGAGGGTTCATGATCCGCCTGTAGCCTCAAACACTTCTAACCGTTGACTCGATCGCTTGATAGTCGCCCAAAGACACTCCCTCAAGAACCAAGAATAAATGCACCCATAGGCTCTTTTCTGCTTGGTCGACTCGGTCGTCTGCCGCCGATGTCGCATTCCAAGCGACGGTAATCCTCTTGGAGATATTCAACCTCGCTAGGAGGACTAGGTCGATGGCGAGGTTAGCTCACGGAAGATGCACCACCCGAAGACACGACGGAGGAGGATGCCAAGACGGCGGATGTCGCCGCCACGCGGCGCCAAGATAACCTCCGCTTGGAGAACGGACAACACCAGAGTACGTTGTTCCTCGGCAGCTTCTGCCAACAAGACTACCGGCGAGGTGCTCGTGATAGGATGGCTAGGTAGGCCATCAACGCCAGCGTTAGGAGAGAAGAGTGGGAGCCATTGTTTTTTTAACTCTACTAGTTGTTAATGGGGGTGTGAAAGAGAGCGTGTGGCGATTTATCTTCGATGGCGGATGATCATTATTATAAAACCGCCGACGGGCGAGACAAAGAGACGATTACGCGGAACCGCGAGGGCATTGAATATATCATAGACGGTTTGTAATTGGAAGTATTCAGAAATTATCGCAGCATTTATTCTAATTAAGCACCGTCTGTGGGATTATCATAGACGGTTCTAATTAAACACCGCTCGCGACGCTTGGAATTATCGCAGATGGTTCTTATTAATAACCGCTCGTGAATTATCACGACGGTTTAATTAAAACCGCTTATGATAATTACGTATCACGACGGTTCTAACCGTTCTAGCTATCGTTAGATATCACGTATAGCTTCTTATTAAAAACCGCTCGTGATGATTATAACACAAACGGTTCCACGTGAACCGCCTATGATGAGGTGTCCAAGATAACCGCTTTGTAGTAGTGGTAGTTATTGTTAGTTTTTTAGCATTGTTGAAACCTTTAGATACATGTAATCCTAGTTGTGTTTTTTTTGTCCATTCCTCTATCAAACAAAGCCGAGTCGTTGATTCAGTGCTGTTTTGATTGGGTAGCTTCGACAATACTTTATCTCATTAATGTATGATCAATAGCTAAAAAGCTTTCAAGTAGTATATAATTTAGCACCACTCTAATACGCTTTTCCTTTTCATTTACAAAAGACTCACATATATCTCCATACCAATGTTAACCTGGTTAAGGTTTCAGCATTTGGTAGATGAGATGAATGGATGATGGTATGCTATATTGAGCGAGACATATTTGCAAACATTAAAGATGTTAAAGTTCTAGAGCATTTTCAAGGAACGAGGTCACGTGAAGAAACAACTATCTCGCTAGTGGTAAGTTATCTTCTTACTTAATGTAAACGTTATGTTCTTTTAATTTAATCACACCTTTGTTTGATTTACTCTTTTTTATGTTGTCATTGTAGGTTTTGATTCTTGTCCCACTATTGATAAAGAAATGGTGGGCTAGGATAGGATAAAATTCGTTATTTAGGCACTCAAATTGTATTTCTACCGTATATATTATTTATGTTTTGCCATGTTTTTCTTTTTTTATGTTTTATGTTGAAGTATTGAGCTAAAGTTTCATGTCAATGTTATGCTTGTGGCTTATTTTGTTATGTCGTGTTGTCGATGTGAGGATAAATTGGCGTTAGTTCTAGAATGTTAGTCTATTAGAATTTAGCCCAAAGCGTGGTGAAGTTCTAGATTCACCACCGCCGCGACATTACTTCGCAACCATCGGATAAAAAAGATGGGGTTTTCGCTGTAGCAACCTTATAGCAATAGCATTGTAGCAAAAAATACTACAGTCACGGTACTATGCCAAACACTGTAGCGGTCGCCCCCGTCCTTCCCGGATTGACCGGCTCAAATCTTCAGACTATCACGACAGTTTACTCTCTGACATTGACAATGCAACAGCACATGATGCTAATACCAAATTGCCCCATCTACGTACGCCATGGAAGAGATAATATGTCAGCGCTGACGCATAGAGTCAGAGCCAGATAGGATAGGCTAGGCTACTTAAATTAACGATGCCGATATGCATCAACATCATCGTGCATGCTTGCTCAGGAGCTCAGATGTTCAGTAGCTACCCCGGCCCGGCCGGCCAGCCGTGCGTGCGAGACAACGTGAAGTGTGCCGCTCGCTCGCGCCTCGCCGCGCCGCCCCGGCCAGCCGTTGCCTTCGTCACCCATCTCCATCCACCGCTTCTTCGAGAAAGAAATTAGGATCGATCGGCGAGTTCAATCAACCCTGCTGTCTAGCTCGTACATGCAGGCAGCAAATCCATCGTCACCTTCCACGTATATACTGCGTTATTAGTCCGTATGAATGACGTTTCAATGAAGCTCGTAGCTATCAATGGTGACCACCGACGTTCCAGTCAAAGCCGTCATGCACATGGACCAGCAGATACTAAATTTTTCGACGAAGATATGTATATGACAAGACTATGTCACCCTCCTCGATTAGCTCAATTATTTCTGTGGGGCCGGTGTGTGTTAATCTAGAACTTTTTTTATTAATTAACCTTTTTTGAATTTTATTTTAAAGTTAACTCGATTTGGCATGGCGCGACAAAACAACACCGCCACGCCGCCGTATCGTCTTCAAAATAAGATTTTTGTCACGCCATTGGTTGTGCATGCGACTAATAACACCGCCACGCCACCGAAAGTGGCGTGATAAAAGTTTGACCGTAAAACTACCGACGCGACAGATATTATTTTGTCACGCCACGTGACCAAAAGGGTCGAATTGGAAATAAAGTATGCCGGGGGTTAATTTTAAAATAAAATTCAAAAAAAAGGTTACTTAATTTAAAAAAATCGTTAGTCTATCCTACAGAGTAAAATGTCCTGAGGAATAATGAAATGAGAGGGTATGCAAGGGGGAAAATGATGAAAAGTTGCCTCAAAACCGTGAATGATGCGTATTTGGAAACAGAATTTGAAAGCTAGAGGATATGTATTTTGAGAATAGCATCTATTTTACGGCGCTAAATCAGAAACATAGAGGAAGTGTTGCAATAATTACGCTCTTGTTTTTTTTTCGGTGCATTTTCGTAGCGAAATTATCCCGTGACAGCGGAAACTTGTGTCCCTTGATTTGAGCCCGTAGATAGGTGTTGTAAGACAGGGCCGCACACAGTGGTAGGCTGGGCCAGCCCGTGGGCCGGGCTACTCACAGATCGATGGAGCGCAACGAGCGGGCTGGTCTAGTGGGCCGGACTGCACTGACGGATCGAATCGGTAGCTGAGGGATGGATGGGCCTTAAATGGGTCGTGCTGCAAGAGCCCACCTGTAAAGTGACAGTGCAGTAGGATCCGACGGCCCACATAAAGCCCCGATGTGGATCGCTCCCCGATTAAAATTCGCGATCCAAACTGGAGATGAGAGGACCGACTGCTCGGTTTGGCTTGGCAGCCCGTCCTGGGTGCGTTCAAAGAACGTGCCTGCGGTCCGTGAGATTTAACTCACTCGATTAGACGTGTGATGTCTATATGTCTATGTCCGACGTGTACTTTAAAAACTGGAGATGAGATGGGAAGATGAGATGGCGGACGTGTACTCTAAAAAAACTGGAGATGAGATGGCGCGTCGAGGACAGCGGTGGACGGATCTCCGACTCGCTGCCGAGGAGCAGGCGCCAGCAGGCCCCCGTTAGCGGTGGCCGGTGGTGGCGCCGATCATGACTGAAGCGGCCGTCGTGGTAATTTAATCTATGTGCCATGAGCCTGATTTGAATTGTTGGGACTAGAGCTTATTTCAAACGATCAAATCCATTCTAATATTATCTCATTTAGCAAGTCGTGCACTGGCAATCCTGTGCAAATCGCAGTTTTTGACCACTTCTGTTGTGAAATTTTGCATCCATTGTCCGATCCACTGATCAGTTCTCAAGAGTTCTACCACTGCTTATTTATTACAAGCAGAAAACTTCAATTACCCAAGTGATAGCTAGCAAGATTGCACAGTTCATAGGCTCGCCACAACACGAAGAACAACACTGAAACATGGCTCGATCTGCACTGAATTGCACGCGCCTACTATCTTCAGTCCTCAGTATGCACTGCCACAACCACAAGCATGCTGCATCATCCTCTAGCCAGCACGACGATATGCTAATTCATCTCTATCGGCTGAGCTACACTAGCACTACCTATATATATGTTTTATTTTTCGTATTGTTGCGGAACTGCCAGGAAAGGCTTGAAGGTCAACATGAGCCCAAGGACCTCAGTCAAATTCAGTACAAGAAATAGCATCTGATCACCTGTACGTACAACATGGATTTTATGAAATACTTGTCAAACTGATACAAAATATTACGTCAAAAAAAACTGATACAAAATAATATGCAAGCTCTTATTGTAACCATACTAAATTTTGATCTACTATACAATGAAAGTGCACCGACTTGTACTTGAGCAATTGAAAGTTCTATAGTAACACTGCAACTTACGTAGTTCCCAGAACTGCGTAGTTACCTGGAAAGAATGCCGCATGTTGGCGCTTTTGTGCCCACGAGAATCTGCAATCAAAGGTATTCGACAATGAGGTTTTTTTACCCCCCAAAATACGTTTGCAGTTTTGCTAGAACTGGTTCGTGCTTTCATGTCATCTTCAGGCAACAGGAAGGCACTACACTTGGAAGGACGAATAAAACTAGCAATATTTTCATGACCACAGTTTACTTCAGATGGATAGCAGGCATCTCTATTTGTTATTTACTCTCAAATATTTTGAAAAACAACAAGTATGTTGGCCCACAAAAGTACTGTTCAATCTGGGAAGTTGAGATTGAGAAAACTTTCTAATATCTTTGTTCATTTTTTTTATTTGTAATCGATAAGACTGTTAGACAGCAAGGTTACACTTACAAAACACCTTTGTAATCAATAAGTGTTAGAAAGATTACACTTACGAAACACCTTTGTAAGCAATAAGAGTGTTAGACAGCAAGATTACACTTACAAAACACCTGCCCCAGCCGGAGCAGCAGCCTTGAACAAGGACATTGATGTTGTGGCTATTCCATTTGCAGCGCCCCTTTGCCCTTGTGGCTGTCAATAGGATCCGATTCATATATTAATTTTATTTGACATTATTGAATCGGACAATATTCTTTTTCTTTGTGTGAGGTTGTCTGACAATATCAAGTGGACTGAGATAAGTTGGCCACATACCACTGCATTGTTCTGTAGAAGAGAAGTGCCGGTAATTATAGTTATCTGGCCAACATTTTAACGATTAGTATCCTCAAAGATGAATATTTGAATAAGACCCGCCTCAAAAAAAAAAAAACGCCTAAAAATATTTGAATAAGAGATACACTAAAATACCCCACATACATTTTTTAAATTTATGATGATATATTAGCATATGTATGTGACCATTTAATGGAAGTGTTTAATGGGCATTTTCGGAACTAGAAGCTCATAGCCTCATACAGTACTTACAGCAAGAACGCTTTTGATCATTGCTGCGCTATAGAGAGCCACACCAAGTCTTAGTCCTGATAAATGTGTCATGAAGGGATAAGCAGCAATAATTGGTATAGATAGTGCCTGCAATGCTAAAAGGACAATTGATTAAAAAATGGGCAATAATGAATTATGACTCAACTGCAATAGGCATAACAAAAGAGTGACATTAGTGACTCACCGACTTAATGCGGGTTGAGTTGATAGGTCCAAGTATCTTATTGACCCAATGATAAATAAAGAGTTGATATACAAGAAGACTGGCACCTTCAGTGTAATAAAGGAATTAAAGTATTGACCTTCTAAAATTACATATTTTGCAGTTTAAGCATAAAACATATACATCATCTAAGAGCTGCCTAAGATTCTTCAAAATTTTCAGGAAAGCAAATGATTAAACTATAATTACCTGCCACTGCAAGAACTTGTCCAACATCCTTAGATGAAAAGCTAAGTCCACCATATTTTCTATCACTTACAGTCCACAGGGAAAATATCTGATGTTGAAATGTAACATACAATGTTTACAACAATTACATTTCCAAGTAGCATATGTGATACTTGCATAAATACATACAAATTTTAGATAAAATAGTTCATGATTTTATAGACAAGCATGTAAATAATTTTCTGCTACTTAGTATAAGTTGATATATATAACTTATAGATATATAATACTAAGTCGAAAGAAAATTATTTTTGTGGATAAATATGAGTAAAATGATCACTACATTCAATGCAATGCATGTCAGCTTAACATGCATCTACATATGGAGAAAAGCATGACAAAATTTTTAAATTGGGCATGCATTTGATTTATATTCTTACATAGTAACATTGAGTTATAGAGATATTATAGTGCACCTAGATCTGCAATATCTTGTTTGGAAACTTCTATAGTGAATTTAGTCATACCGTATCACACCAGTAAACAATACCTCACTATATGCAGTGTCATGAAGGGAGAAGACACAGTATGTGATAATGGATGACATTAATGGCCAATTTTTGAATAAGCTCTTCTTAGGTGACTCTGTACTTTCTTGAGTTGTAGGAGCTTCAGCTGTTTCAACTCCCATTACAAGGCCTTTGTGCTTATGTAGGGTCTCCTGTTTAGTTTATTGATGAATGATGAATACACAGATATAAAAATCATTATGAAAATAAACTCATCTGTAAATTTAACCAGGTTAAGCAAAACTTTAGTGTTGGTTCAAGGGAGAATAGAATAGGCAGTCATGGATCATGCACTTAGTTTGGATATATGTTTTGGTTCTTTTGGGACCTCAACAGTACATGTTTATGTAGCAACAGATCATAACATACATACACAAAAACTCCTGGTATGACATCATAATAAATAAACTCAGTAGCATACATAGAGTAAATATAAATTACATAACACATACTGGGAGCCATGTACAGCTTATGAGGACCAAGGTAGCGAAAAGCGATATACAAAGACATGGTAGAAAATATGGGAACCTGCAATTTTGGACCACACAACTACAATGAGTAAATATTTATCTCATTTAGTATGAATAATTCAATTCTCAGGACAAAATAATACCTCCCAAATGTTGACTTCTCATGAAACATATGTGGATATTGTTTGACAGGCTGGTAATAAGGAGACAAAATGATGAAAAATTATCTAAGTGAATACGAATAATCTTTATGATATTTTTTTTGGAGGAATAATCTTTATGAGATATTACCTGTGCGAGGTAGCCTCCAATTGCTGGGCCAACTATAAGACCTATTCCCCATGCTGTGCTGACCTAAATTTTGATGAAATGGATCAAATTGAGTTCATCATATGTAACAGAGTTAGTATTATGGTATATGCATAACAGCATAAGTGTAAAGTGCATTATGAAGAATTGGAATTTACAATTGATAGACCCAAAGCTTCATGTTCGGCTCGACAAACTTCAATGGAGTAAGCCTGCAGCAGCAGGTAACAACAATCACAAGATGGACTAGACATTTGCCAGAATAAGAATAGCATTTGATAGTGATATCATTCCTTAATTGTTGTTAACAGTTGTCACTTTCTGCATTTCCAAGTGCGTACCTTTATTGGTGCAAGCAATCCATTTAGAGCACCAAGAAGCAACCTTGTAGTAATAGCCATCCAATATTTCACACTTAATCCAAATAAAGTATTGAATACAATGCTGAAATATACATTTGGAAATTAGCTTACAAATTTTAGTAAAGGAACAAAAT
>JAYEVD010000217.1:0-141373 GCA_036346405.1 Phyllostachys edulis | reverse complement strand
TACCCGGAACGAAAGATCCCTAATCCTCCGTGGTTCATACACCACCAGATTTCCTGTACACAGCTACAAAAATGATAACATGACCAAATCTCGTGATTTCATTAATAGTAAATCGTAGTTCGATACAATTGGGCATTAAGCCAAATAAAGAAGTAAATAACACAAATGAAATAAAAAGATAGTAGTAGGTCAGAACGATCCGCCACAGTAATCGCCTCTGGGCGAGTTTCAGGCGCTTGTCCTCACCGCCCGGAGAAGTCTTCTCCGAAATTTTGTTGCATAAAGCAAGCATGAGCACAACTACTGTGGCTCGCAAGTTACACCCAATATGGAATGGTAATGCATGCATAAGGTAAACAAAGGACATTAAGGTGGTTATTTTATGAAAGCAAGCAGCTTTAACTTAAATAATCATAATAGATTGCAAGGCCATTTTCATACATTAATAAAAATCATATTTTAAATGACAATGGAATAATGTGGATAACTCCAAGAAAGGTGATGGATATCCTCCAATCACAATGGCTAACCGCCTAATTTTCCCCACAGACTATCCATCCCGAAAACATCTCTGAAACCATTTTAAAACCAAAACAAGTCTAACTTAAAGTGGCTTTATAGCATGTCCATGATCATGACGCGTTATTCAATAGTTTTCACTCGCAGAGTTTGTACATTTTTACCCACACGAGATATTATACCCTTTGTGTCGCCAATCCACGCTTCCTAAGGCGCAGACAGAGCAAATATCACAAGGTCATATAATGATCTACCTCAAAGTACTCATGCCCGCTAAGGTTTCGCCCATTGACTAACCATCCTCCTGGAGCCCTCTGCGCCATGTGGGACTACTGCCTAACCAACACCCACTCATACAATATGGCACTAATATCTATGAGGTATCCCAAATTATTAAGCCGTGTCCTTCCCATACAGACATGTGGTGGTACGTTTTGGCATAGCAAAGGAACGCCAAAGGCCGGTCCTTAATCGACTGGGCGCTTTTCAATTAAACCTCGGCTTTAATCCTAACCAGATTAAACCTGCATAAACCTCGCACCCACCTTTCATCCGCTACACCCAAGTCCAAACCATCTTTATTTTATTTAGTAAAACCACCTTTTCAACAAATCTATGGTAAGACAATACCATAGGTTCAAGTTAAAACAAGTTTGTAAAGATTTGGCTAAATCCTCCCAAAATCAAATCATGGTCTAAGTATTTGCTAAGCATTTCCAAACATTTTATCTATGGGGACAAGGGATGACATTTCAATATTCAATATTGGCCATACAAGGACAAATGGAATATCTAATCATTTAAACAGAATTTAAAATACTTGAATAAAAGTATGCATGCACTTAGTAATTTGAAAACTGAATTTAAATAACTTTAAAATAGTAGGTGCAAGATGATCAAAGTATAACTTGCCTTCGCTGAAGTCTTGAAATTCTAATTTTCTAAGAATCAAATTTTAATCGTCAGAATCTAAACGTGAAAATACGACAATCAATTGAAATTCAAATAAATACAAGACGACAGTTTAACTAACTCCAAATAAAATAATTATATTTTATTTGGCTAGATAATAATTTTATAAGATCTTATAAATTTGAAACATTCAATTTGGAAATATGAAATAAAAGATATGACCTTTACAAGTTTAAATCCTAAATTTGCAAATTAAATAGTTTAATTTAAATGACAATTTAAACCAATTCCAAATAGACTAATTCCAATTTATTAAGCTAGATAATCTTTTTATAAAATTTTAGAAATTTAATTCACTAAATTTGGAGTTGGAACTCGATGATATGAATTTTACAAATTTTAATTTAAATTTGGAATTTAAATGGATTTATAAATTCTAAAACAGAACTAAACTGAACTCCAAAAAGAATAATTATATTTTATTTAGTTAGATAATAATTTTCTAAGATTTTACCAACTTGAATCATCTAATTTGGAGCTAAGATGAATAAGTTATGAATTTTACAATTTAAATCCTAAATCGCCATTTTAATCAATTTCCTGAATTATTTTTCTAAAGAAAAACTATTAACGCGCAGAAGGCTGACGCCAACAAGAATTTTCGATTTAAAAGAAATTAAAAACAATTTCGACGCAAGGGCCCCTTTATGTCGAGACACTACCACGCGGACTTAGTCCACGTGCCTTGGCGCACGGGAGGTGGCGTGATGTGGCACGCCCGCCGACGTGGTCGCCACATGGGCGTGAGGTGGCGCCACATGGGCGACACGGGCACGCCACGCGGGCAATGGGCGGCGCTGCCGGACCGAGGGTCATGCAGGCCGCGTCGTCAGACCACGGAGGCCGCATGAGGTGCGATGGAACCGTGAGGAGATGGGGAACCTAGTGGCTACCTTAGGTGCGAAGCGGCGCGTCGAAAGTCGCCGACGGCGAGGTTTGGCGCGAGAAGCTTTGGCCGTTGCCGGCGAAGTCGCTCCCGAGGGTCTCCGGCGACGGACGGGTGCTCCGGCCGCAATGACGCTGGTGCCGAAGACGGGCTCGACGGGTCAAGCGGGACGACGGCACCGAATCGAGAAGAACGAGCCGGCCGCCGCGAGGAACCTCAAATTCCCAAGCGCTATGGAGGAGGAGGGAGCAATGGGTGGTGGTGTTGAGTTGCGAGGGAGAGGCGCACCCGGGTGGCTTTTATAGGGTAGAGGGGCCCGAGGCGTGAGGGGTTCGTGGCGGGCGGCGCATGCTAAGGGCTTAGGCGCCAAGGCGCGAGAAGAGGGGGAAAGAGAGGGGATCGCGGGCGAGGTGGACGCGAGTCTTGCGACCGACGCGAGAAGGCGGGTGGTTGAGGAGCCGCTGCGGAGCTTCACGCCTCGCTGCCATGGCGGCGTGGAGGCGGTGGTCGCGCGGAGAAGAACGCGGGAGAAGATGACGCGACCGCTTGGATCTCGATCCGACGGCGGGAGTAGGGTGACGCGGCAGGAGTTTAGATGCCGCCCGATTAGGATCTCGGGCGCGAGGAAGAGAGAGGTGAGAGAGAGAGATGTGGAGGTGCGGGCGGTCAAGCGGCCGCTGGATTTAGATCCAACGGCCACGCCTAGATGGACTGTGAGGGAGGGCGCCGCCTTGGGTTTCGCCCATACACTGCTTATGTATTTTTTGATTTTCTATTTTAAATATTCGCTTAATTCATTTAGGCTCTAGAAAATAGCAAATAAATCCTAAAAATTCTAGGAAAATTCATTAATGACTCTAGGATTATTCTAAACCCAAATAAAATGGTTCTAACTTAAAGTTGATAATAGATTTTGAATTAGAATTTATTTTTGGCCTTAACAATTTAAAGACAAGCTTTAAAAATTTTAAAATTCACAATTTCAAATAAGTTTTAAACTTTAACCAAAATTGAAATTTTGGGTCATTACAAACCTCCCCTTAAGGGAATCTCAAATTCGAGATTCGTGATTGACCGCAAGAAGGCGGGGATATCCTGCTTAATATCTTCTTCGCCTCCCAAGTGGCTTCACTTTCGTGGTGGTGGCTCCAATCAACTTTGTATGAACGGATGATCTTGTTCCGTGACACGCCTCGCGACGCCCGTAATCTTTATCGTTGTTCCACATAGGTGAGGTCCTCTTGAAGATCAATGCTTTCTAGAAGAGTCCGATCTTCAGCACTCAAGGCATTTTTTAGTCAGTGAAACATGGAAGACATTGTGTACAATGGACAAAGATGCCGTAGCTCGTCGATATGCAACTTCACCCTTCTTGCCAAAATCTTGTAAGGTCCCACAACTGGGTGCAAGTTTTCCTTGGTTCGAACCTTCTTACTCCTGAGTGGAGTAACCTGAGATAGACAAAATCTCCTTCAAGAAAGGTCAACTCTCCGACGATTATCAAGATAACTCTTCGTTTCAGTTTGAGCTACTTTCAGATGCTCTCTTATTGCCTTAACCTTACTTTCACTTTCTTTTGATCAACTCGCCCAAAGAGTCGATGCTCTCCTACTTCATCCCATAGAAGCGAGTTCGTGATTTCGCCATACAAAGCCTCAAACGGGACATTTGAAGACCGGCTTGGTAGCTATTGTTATAATTAAATTCTCGTGATAGGGTAAGTTCTTGTCCCAACTTTTTCCAGAATCCAAGGCGCAGCTCAAGCATGTCTTCAAGAATCTGCTGACTGTTTTCGTCCGCCATCCGTCATGGATGATATGCGTGGTCAAGTTGAGTCCGTTCCCAAAGCTTCATGCGCATCGCCAAAATCTTGACGTAAACCGTGATCCTCCGGTCGACACACCATCTTCTTGGGTACCCATGCGCATGCATAATCTTGGCCATATACAATTCTCGCCAACTTATCGCCGGTAGGTGGTCTTGATCGAGGAAGTGAGCTACTGCTAACCGATCAATTATCACCCAGATGGAATCACATCTCGACCGAGTCCTAGGAAGTCCGTGATGAAATCCATACCAACTTCTTCCCACTTCCACTGGGATCGGTAACGGTTGTAACAAACCAATGGTCTTTGATGTTCTCGCTTGACTCACCGACAAACATCGCAACGGCTACTTAACTCGCCGATTTCGCTTATGTCGACTCCACCAAGATCTTTCCTTAAGATCCCGGTACATCTTGGTACCGCCAGGTGAATGGAACAAGGCGACTATGGGCTTCCTTCAGAATCGATCGCTTAAATCCCGCCGATCCGAGACGCAGATGCGTTCCCGAACCACATCGCTCCTTCCTCATCTTCGTGAATCCAAGCTTTGCTTCTTCATATTCTTCTTGATCTCCTTGATGTCTTCATCTTCTTTCGCTTTCTCCGATCCGACTCAAGTGTTGGTTGAACTTCCAAAGCGCTCACACATCCTTGATCAACAATCTCCAAGTTCGATGCTTCAATTCTTCATACAACTCGCCGATTTTTCTCAACCAAGATGGTATTGCAATACGCTTTCTTCGCCAGTATGCCCGCGAACTACATTTGCCTTGCCCGGATGGTAATGGATCTCAAGGTCATAATCCTTTATCAATTCTAGCCATCTTCTTCGCTCGGAGATTAAGGTCTGACCGAGTGAATATGTACTTCAGACTCTTATGATCCGTGAAAACTTCACAATGTTACCGGCGAGGTAATGCCGCCAGATCTTTAATGCATGCACAATCGCCGCTAACTCAAGGTCATGAGTTGATAATTCCTTCATGTGGCCTCAATGACGAGATGCGAAGATACAACTTTTTGCCTCCTCGTGATCAATACGCGAATCGAGTCCTTGACGACAAAGCGCCGCAGAAAATCACAAAATCTTTATGAATATCCGTAGGACCAATACAAAGTCAAACTAATCTCGCCTTCAGCTTTGGAAACTTTCTCACAAGCATCTCGTCCCACTCAAATTTCTTCTCCTTCTTCGGTTGAGTCATTGGTCTTGCTATCTTGGAGAAACCTTCAATGAATCACATGTAATACCCACCAATCCAAGGAAACTTCTCACCTCGTGATGACTTGGGTTGTTTCCAATCCATTACCGCTCGACTTTGGTTGATCTACGGAATCCTCCTCATGCGACACAATATGTCCAAGGAATGCCATTGACTTAGCCAAAATTCGTGACTTGTCAATTTGGCATAAAGTCGGGTTCTCCCCGAAGTTTTCCCAAAATTAAACCGAGGTGGTTCTCATGTTCTTCTTCATTCTTCGAATAGACGAGGATGTCATCGATGAAAACAACCACAAACTTATCCAAGAATTCCATGAACACTTTGTTCATCATATTCATGAAGTAAGTGGGCGCTCACAAACCGAAAGACATTATCAGAACTCGCATAACCCATATCCGTGGTGAAAGCCGCCTTCGGATATCTTCCGTCCGATCTTCGCTTGGTGATAGCCGATCTCAAATCAATCTTCGAGAATACACTTGTTCTTTCAGCTTGATCGAATGATCATCAATCCTAGGTAGCGGTACTTGTTTTGATTGTCACTTCATTGAGTGACCTATAATCCACACACATCCTCATACTATTGTCTTTCTTCTTGACGAATAAAAAAGTGCTCCCCAAGGTGATGAACTGGTCGAATATATCCCTTGCTCCTCAATTCTTCAACTGCTTTCTTCATCTCGCCAATTCATTGGCCGCATCCCGAGGGTCGCCGAGATTGGAGCGTCCTCGACTAAGTCAATTAAGAACATTATGTCCCCGTCCGTGGCATGCCGTAAATCATCGTGAAAGACATCCGGAATTTTGCACCATCGTATATCTTCAAGCTTTAACTCCTTCAAGCCGGTCGAATAGAACTTCCTCCGATGCAGTCTTGGGCTTGAATTCAACTGTGACTCCTTCCTCATTAGTGAGAGTAATAGACCTATTAGCACAATCTATCCGCCCTGATTCCTGCTAGCTACCCATTCCAAGTATTACATCCGCATTCTTGAGAATGCAGACTATTAAGTCCGCCATGAAGGAAACTCCTGATATTTGTGGTAAGATTCGCATAGAGAATCGGTCCTCATTTTCGAGCCCGGGAATGGATTATCATAGGATTACTTAATGGAGAAATAGGTAACCCATTTTTGCCCACAAACTTATTGGATACAAAAGAATGCGAAGTTCTAATCAAACAGAATCGATGCAGTATCATATTAACGAAACGCATTCAAGGACTACATCCGTGCCGCCGAAGCTTCTCTCGCTGCGGACGTGATTCACACGCCCTTCGCGGAATCGCCCGCGCTTTTGGGGTGCCGCCGTGGTCGTACTCGATGCCGCCTCGCTTGGTGTTGTAGATCCGCTTTTTCGCACTTGTTGGCATAGTGTCCAGCCAAGTAATGGAAGCATGTCACCCCGCCGATGAAGGTTCTTTTGTCAAACCGCCTCGCAGATGCATTGTTATGAAGTTTAAGAGTTGGAGCGCCAGGTTTGCATCGAGCTCGGGTGTAGAAGATCGAACCTTCCACTCGAGGTGGCCGAGGCCGAGCAAAACGAGGCTTGCTGTTCTCCGAGTTGAACTTCGAGCGCCATCCTCCGCTATGCTTCTCCATCTCGCAGATGTTTGGCCTCCGCGAAAAGCTTTATTCACTAACCGCCGGAAGTCAGTAGTCATTGGAGACCACCGATCGAGATCTCATCGCTCAAACCATCCATGAACCTTTCTCGCTTTCTTCATCACTAGCCACATCTGGCTGGGCATAGCGAGCAAGCCGGTTGAACTTGTGCAGTATTCACCCACCGTAAGTTGCCTTTTGTTTGAGCGCTGCGGAACTTTTTCTTCTTTAGGGTCATTATCCTCGCGGGATATGTGCATGGCGGAAAGCTCGCACAAACTCCGCCAAGAGATAGTCTGCAAGGCCAAGATGGGAGATGTTGTAGTTATCCCACCATTCCGATGCGGACCGGTGAGTCGGTGAGAGGCAAACAGACTTCTCACGATCAAGACATCGAGTGATATCCATTTCTTTCCGATAGCACGAATCCAGCCATCGCATCCATCGCTCAGGTCGCCGGAGAATGTTTGGGCGATGCGCATGAAATCGCCATGGTCAATCTTCAGGCGGGTGGAGGTGGTGGTGCGCCCGAGCCGTTGTTCGCACATTCGCACGCTATTGAGGGATCGAGCTAGAGGTTAATCGATGATTCGGTTTTCCATCATCCGACGCTAACTCGTCCTTCACCGTGGCGTGGTGGTTGTCAGACGATCCTCCCCGTAATCATAGGCTTCAAGGTTCTCGACTCTATTAATCGCCATCGCCAGACGGTGGTCACCATCTCGCTAGAACTCCAAAGATTTAGAGAGATAGACAGATAGGAAGTTCTATAGGTAAATTCTAATGTTTCAAGAACTCAAAGAACACACAAGACAAAGAGCAGATTTTTCCAAAAAAGTTCCTTTATTAAGTCATTTTATTCAAAGATTATGGCTACCACAAATAAGATAGTAGCTCATAAGTCGCAACTAAAGGTCGAGCTAACAGGAAGATAACTATAATGGGTATCGGGGTATAATCCGCCCATCGAGCTAGCCTCACGCCTTTAGAAGCTAGCGAGCTCCGCTAGCCTTTCACTTTCTCTTCTCGCTTTTGTAGTCTGCTCGAAGCGGTGAGCAAGTCATTCAAGGTGTTTCCGAGGCATAATCCAAAGCCTTAGCCAGATCCACCCGTGTGTCGGGCCGGGGAATCTTCGCTCTAGCGGAGTTGAAAGTACTGCCGAAGTCCGGTCGGAATGTGCATCGTAATAATGAAACCCGTGCCTCAAGGCGATGATTGTAGGTGTAGCGAAGGTGGCGGATCGCTTCTCTTGCCGATCCCGCATGCCCTCATCAAAGGTGTCGCTACGGACGGAGCGCCAAAGACGGAAGACTGTGTCCTCGGCGAGATTGGAGTAGATGAGCACTTCTTGTCTTGACCCGGAACGAAAGATCCCGAATCCTCTCGTGGTTCATACACCACCAGATTTCCTGTACACAGCTACAAAAATGATAACATGACCAAATCTCGATTTCATTAATAGTAAATCGAGTTCGATACAATTGGGCATTAAGCCAAATAAAGAAGTAAATAACACAATGAAATAAAAGATAGTAGTAGGTCAGAACGATCCGCCACAGTAATCGTCTGGGCGAGTTTCAGGCGCTTGTCCTCACCGCCCCGATAGAAGTCTTCCCTCAAATTTTGTTGCATAAAGCAAGCATGAGCACAACTACCGTGCTCGCAAGTTACACCCAATATGGAATGGTAATGCATGCATAAGGTAAACAAAGGACATTGGCAGGTTATTTTATGTGAAGCGTTAGCTTTAACTTAAATAATCATAATAGATTGCAAGGCCATTTTCATACATTAATAAAAATCATATTTTAAATGACAATGGAATAATGTGGATAACCTCCAAGAAAGGTGATGGATATCCTCCAATCACAATGGCTAACCGCCCAATTTTCCCCACAGACTATCCATCCCGAAAACATCTCATTGAAACCATTTTAAAACCAAAACAAGTCTAACTTAAAGTGGCTTTGCTAGCATGTCCATGATCATGACGCCGCTATTCAATAGTTTTCACTCGCAGAGTTTGTACAATTTTACCCACACGAGATATTATACCCTTTGTGTCGGCCAATCCACGCTTCCTAAGGCGCAGACAGAGCAAATATCACAAGGTCATATAATGATCTACCTCAAAGTACTCATGCCCGCTAAGGTTTCGCCCATTGACTAACCATCCTCCCGAGCCCCTCTTGCGCCATGTGGGACTACTGCCTAACCAACACCCACTCATACAATATGGCACTAATATCTATGAGGTATCCCAAATTATTAAGCCAGTCCTTCCCATACAGACATGTGGTGGTACGCTTTGGCATAGCAAAGGAACGCCAAAGGCTTGGCCCTTAATCGACTTGCGCGTTTTTCAATTAAACCTCGGCTTTAATCCTAACCAGATTAAACCCGCATAAACCTCGCACCCACCTTTCATCCGCTACACCCAAGTCCAAACCATCTTTATTTTATTTAGTAAAACCACCTTTTCAACAAATCTATGGTAAGACAATACCATAGGTTCAAGTTAAAACAAGTTTGTAAAGATTTGGCTAAATCCTCCCAAAATCAAATCATGGTCTAAGTATTTGCTAAGCATTTCCAAACATTTTATCTATGGGGACAAGGGATGACATTTCAATATTCAATATTGGCCATACAAGGACAGCTTGGAATATCTAATCATTTAAACAGAATTTAAAATACTTGAATAAAAGTATGCATGCACTTAGTAATTTGAAAACTGAATTTAAATAACTTTAAAATAGTAGGTGCAAGATGATCAAAGTATAACTTGCCTTCGCTGAAGTCTTGAAATTCTAATTCTTCTAAGAATCAAATTCTTAATCGTCAGAATTCTAAACGTGAAAATACGACAATCAATTGAAATTCAAATAAATACAAGACTTACGCTTTAACTAACTCCAAATAAAATAATTATATTTTATTTGGCTAGATAATAATTTTATAAGATCTTATAAATTTGAAACATTCAATTTGGAAATATGAAATAAAAGATATGACCTTTACAAGTTTAAATCCTAAATTTGCAAATTAAATAGTTTAATTTAAAATGACAATTTAAACCAATTCCAAATAGACTAATTCCAATTTATTAAGCTAGATAATCTTTTTATAAAATTTTAGAAATTTAATTCACTAAATTTGGAGTTGGAACTCGATGATATGAATTTTACAAATTTTAATTTAAATTTGGAATTTAAATGGATTTATAAATTCTAAAACAGAACTAAACTGAACTCCAAAAAGAATAATTATATTTTATTTAGTTAGATAATAATTTTCTAAGATTTTACCAACTTGAATCATCTAATTTGGAGCTAAGATGAATAAGTTATGAATTTTACAATTTAAATCCTAAATCGCCATTTTAATCAATTTCCGAATTATTTTTCTAAAGAAAAACTATTAACGCGCAAGGCCGACGCCAAAGAATTTTCGGATTTAAAAGAAATTAAAACAATTCGACGCATGGCCCCTTATGTCGTCGAGACACTACCACGGGACTTAGTCCACGTGCCTTGGCGCACGGGAGGTGGCGGATGTGGCACGCCCGCCGACGTGGGTCGCCACATGGGCGTGAGGTGGCGCCACATGGGCGACGCGGCCACGCCACGCTGGCAAAGGGCGGGCGCTGCCGATCGAGGGTCACCGGCCGCCGTCAGACTACTTGAGGCCCATGAGGTGCGATTGGAACCGTGGAGGAGATGGGGAACCTAGTGGCTACCTTAGGTGCGAAGGCGCCGAAAGTCGCCGACGGCGAGGTTTGGCGGCGAAAGCTTCGGCCGTCGCCGGCGAAGTCGCTCCCGAGGGTCTCCCATGACGGATGGGTGCTCCGGCCGCAATGACGCGGTGGTGCCGAAGACGTGGTCGGCGGGTCGGCGGGGACGACGGCGCGGAATCGGAGAAGAACGAAGCTCGCCACGGTGAGGAACCTCAAATTCCCAAGGCTATGGAGGAGGAGGGAGCAATGGGTGGTGGTGTTGAGTTGCAGGGAGGAGGCGCACCCGGGTGGCTTTTATAGGTAGAGGGCCCGAGGCGTGAGGGTTCGTGGGGCAAGCGGCGCGTTAAGGGCTTAGGCGCCAGGCGCGAGAAGAGGGGAAAGAGGGGATCGTGGGCGAGGTGGACGCGAGTCTTGCGCACCGACGCGAGAAGGCGGGGTGGCTGAGGAGCCGCTGCGAGCTTCACGCCTGCTGCCATGGCGGTTGGAGGCGGTGGTCGCGCTGAGAAGAACGCGGGAGAAGATGACGCGACCGCTTGGATCTCGATCCGACGGCAAGGGAGTAGGGTGACGCGGTGGTTTAGATGCCGCCCGATTAGGATCTCGCGCGAGAAGAGAGAGGTGAGAGAGAGAGATAGTGAGGTGGCGGGCGGTCATGGCCGCTGGATTTAGATCCAACGGCCACGCCTAGATGGATCAGTGAGGGTGGTGCGGGCCGCCTTGGGTTTCGCCCATACACTGCTTATGTATTTTCTTTTGATTTTCTATTTTAAATATTCAGCTTAATTCATTTAGGCTCTAGAAAATAGCAAATAAATCCTAAAAATTCTAGGAAAATTCATTAATGACTCTAGGATTATTCTAAACCCAAATAAAATGGTTCTAACTTAAAGTTGATAATAGATTTTGAATTAGAATTTATTTTTGGCCTTAACAATTTAAAGACAAGCTTTAAAAATTTCGTAAAATTCACAATTTCAAATAAGTTTTAAACTTTAACCAAAATTGAAATTTTGGGTCATTATAAACCTCCCCTTAAGGGAATCTCGACCCCGAGATTCGTGGATTGACCGCAAGAAGGTGGGGATATCCTGCTTTAATATCTTCTTCTCGCCCCCAAGTGGCTTCACTTTCGGTGGTGGCTCCAATCGAACTTTGTATGAACGGATGATCTTGTTCCGTGACACGCCTCATGACGCCCGTAATCTTTATCTGCTGTTCCACATAGGTGAGGTCCTCTTGAAGATCAATGCTTTCTAGAAGAGTCTCGATCTTCAGCACTCAAGGCATTTCTTTAGTCAGAAACATGGAAGACATTGTGTACAATGGACAAAGATGCCGGTAGCTCGTCGATATGCAACTTCACCTCTTCTTGCCAAAATCTTGTAAGGTCCCACAACTGGGTGCAAGTTTTCCTTGGTTCGAACCTTCTTACTCCTGAGTGGAGTAACTCTGAGATAGACAAAATCTCCTTCAAAGAAGGTCAACTCTCACGACGATTATCAAGATAACTCTTCGGTTTGGTTTGAGCTACTTTCAGATGCTCTCTTATTGCCTTAACCTTACTTTCACTTTCTTTGATCAACTCGCCCAAAGAGTCGATGCTCTCCTACTTCATCCCATAGAAGCGAGTTCTCAGATTTCGCCATACAAAGCCTCAAACGGGACATTTGAAGACCGGCTTGGTAGCTATTGTTATACGGTAATTCGTGATAGGGTAAGTTCTTGTCCCAACTTTTTCCAGAATCCAAGGCGCAGTTCAAGCATGTCTTCAAGAATCTGCTGACTCGTTTCGTCCGCCATCCGCTCATGGATGATATGCAAGGTCAAGTTGAGTCTCGTTCCCAAAGCTTCATGCATCGCCAAAATCTTGACGAAACCGTGATCCTCTCGTTTGACACCATCTTCTTGGGTACTCCATGCGCATGCATAATCTTGGCCATATACACCGCCAACTTATCGCCGTAGGTGGTCTTGATCGAGGAAGTGAGCTACTTTCGTAACCGATCAATTATCACCCAGATGGAATCACATCCTCGACCGAGTCCTAGGAAGTCCGTGATGAAATCCATACCAACTTCTTCCCACTTCCACTCGGGATCGGTAACGGTTGTAACAAACCAATGGTCTTTGATGTTCGCTTTGACTCACCGACAAACATCGCAACGGCCACTTAACTCGCCGATTTCCGCTTATGTCGACTCCACCAAGATCTTTCCTTAAGATCCCGTACATCTTGGTACCGCCAGGTGAATGGAACAAGGCGACTCATGGGCTTCCTTCAGAATCGATCATGAACTCGCCGATCCCAGACGCAGATGCGTTCCCTAACCACACTGCTCCTTCCTCATCTTCGTGAATCTCAAGCTTTGCCTCTTCTCATATTCTTCTTGATCTCCTTGATGTCTTCATCTTCTTCGCTTTCTCTCGATCCGACTCAAGTGTTGGTTGAACTTCCAAAGCGCTCACACATCCTTGATCAACAATCTCCAAGTTCGATGCTTCAATTCTTCATACAACTCGCTGATTTTTCTCAACCAAGATGGTATTGCAATACGCTTTTCGCCAGTATGCGTCCGCAACTACATTTGCCTTGCCCGATGGTAATGGATCTCAAGGTCATAATCCTTTATCAATTCTAGCCATCTTCTCGCTTCTGGAGATTAAGGCCTGACCGAGTGAATATGTACTTCAGACTCTTATGATCCGTGAAAACTTCACAATGTTACCGGCGAGGTAATGCCGCCAGATCTTTAATGCATGCACAATCGCCGCTAACTCAAGGTCATGAGTTGATAATTCCTTCATGTGGCCTCACCGACGAGATGCGAAGATACACTTTGCCCTCCTCGCATCAATACGCGAACCGAGTCCTTGACGACAAAGCGCCGCAGAAAATCACAAAATCTTTATGAATATCCGTAGGACCAATACAAAATCAAACTAATCTCGCTCTTCGCTTCTGGAAACTTTCCTCACAAGCATCCGTCCACTCAAATTTCTTCTCCTTCTTCGGTTGAGTCATTGGTCTTGCTATCTTGGAGAAACCTTCAATGAATCATGTAATACCCACCAATCCAAGGAAACTTCTCACCTCTGTGGATGACTTGGGTTGTTTCCAATCCATTACCGCTCGACTTTGGTTGATCTACTAAGAACTCCTCCTCATGACACAATATGTCCAAGGAATGCCATTTGACTTAGCCAAAATTCGACTTGTCAATTTGGCATAAAGTCGGTTCTCCCCGAAGTTTTCCCAAAATTAAACCGAGGTGGTTCTCATGTTCTTCTTCATTCTTCGAATAGACGAGGATGTCATCGATGAAAACAACCACAAACTTATCCAAGAATTCCATGAACACTTTGTTCATCATATTCATGAAGTAAGTATGCGTCACAAACCGAAAGACATTATCAGAACTCGCATAACCCATATCCGTGGTGAAAGCCGCTTCGGATATCTTCCGTCTCGATCTTCGCCAGGATAGCCGATCTCAAATCAATCTTCGAGAATACACTTGTTCTTTCAGCTTGATCGAATGATCATCAATCCTAGGTAGCGGTACTTGTTTTTGATTGTCACTTCATTGAGTGACCTATAATCCACACACATCCTCATACTATTGTCTTTCTTCTTGACGAATAAAACAGTGCTCCCCAAGGTGATGAACTGGGTCGAATATATCCCTTGCTCCTCAATTCTTCAACTGCTTTCTTCATCTCGCCAATTCATTGGCCGCATCCCGTAGGGTCGCTTCGAGATTGGAGCGTCCTCGACTAAGTCAATTAAGAACATTATGTCCCCGTCCGTGGCATGCCGTAAATCATCGAAAGACATCCGGAATTCTTGCACCATCGGTATATCTTCAAGCTTTAACTCCTTCAAGCCGGTCGAATAGAACTTCCTCCGATGCGTGTCTTGGGCTTGAATTCAACCGTGACTCCTTCCTCATTAGTGAGAGTAATAGACCTATTAGCACAATCTATCCGCCCTGATTCTCGGCTAGCTACCCATTCCAAGTATTACATCCAGATTTTGAGAATGCAGGACTATTAAGTCCGCCATGAAGGAAACTCCTGATATTTCAGGTAAGATTCGCATAGAGAATCGGGTCCTCATTTCGAGCCCGGGAATGGATTATCATAGGATTACTTAATGGAGAAATAGGTAACCCATTTTTGCCCACAAACTTATTGATACAAAAGAATGCGGTTCCTAATCAAACAGAATCGATGCAGTATCATATTAACGAGAACGCATTCAAGGACGACATCCGTGCCGCCGAAGCTTCTCGCGCCGACGTGATTCACACGCCCTTCGTGAATCGCCCGCCGCTTTGGGGTGCCGCCGGGCGGTACTCGATGCCGCCTCGCTTGGTGTTGTAGATCGCCGCTTTTTCGCACTTGTTGGCATAGTGTCCGGCCAAGTAATGGAAGCATGTCACCCCGCCGCCGATGAAGGTTCTTTGTCAAACCGCCTCGCAGATGCATTGTTGCGAAGCCGAAGAGTTGGAGCGCCGTGCTTGCAGATCGAGCTCGGGTGTAGAAGATCGAACCTTCCACTCGAGGTGGCCGAGGCCGAGCAAAACGAGGCTTGGGTTGCCCTCCGTAGTTGAACTTCGAGCGCCATCCTCCGCTATGCTTCTCCATCCGCAGATGTTTGGCCTCCGGCGAAAAGCTTTATTCACTAACCGCCGGAAGTCAGCAGTAGTCATTGGAGACCACCGATCGAGATCTCATCGCTCAAACCATCCATGAACCTTTCTCGCTTTTCTTCATCACTAGCCACATCTCGGCTGGGCATAGCGAGCAAGTCGTTGAACTTGTGCAGTATTCACCCACCGTAAGGTTGCCTTGTTTGAGCGCTGCGGAACTCTTTCTTCTTTAGGGTCATTATCCTCGGGATATGTGCATGGCGGAAAGCTCGCACAAACTCCGCCAAGAGATAGTCTGTAAGGCCAAGATGGGAGATGTTGTAGTTATCCCACCATTCCGATGCGGGACCGTGAGTCGGTGAGAGGCAAACAGACTCTCTCACGATCAAGACATCGAGTGATATCCATTTTTTTCCGATAGCACGAATCCAGCCATCGCATCCATCGGCCTCAGGTCAGCCGGAGAATGTTTGGGGCGATGCGCATGAAATCGCCATGGTCAATCTCTCGTAAGGTGGAGGTGGTGGTGCCCGAGCCGTTGCTCGCACATTCTCGCACGCTATTGAGGGATCGAGCTAGGAGGTTAATCGATGATTCTGGTTTTCCATCATCTCGACGCTAATCTGTCCTTCACCGGTGGCGGTGGTGGTTGCCGACGGATCCTCCTCGTAATCAAGGCTTTCGCGTTCTCGACTTTCGACATCGCCATCGCCAAGACGGTGGTCACCATCTGCTAGAACTCCAAAGATTTAGGAGAGATAGATGATAGGAAGTTCTATAGGTAAATTCTAATGCCCAAGAACTCAAAGAACACACAAGACAAAGAGCAGATTTTTCCAAAAAAAGTTCCTTTATTAAGTCATTTTATTCAAAGATTATGGCTACCACAAATAAGATAGTAGCTCATAAGTCGCAACTAAAGGTCGAGCTAACAGGAAGATAACTATAATGGGGTATCGGGGTATAATCCGCCCATCGAGCTAGCCTCGCCGCCTTAGAAGCTAGCGAGCTCCGCAGCTACGCCTTCACTTTCTTCTCGCTTCTTGTAGTCTGCTCGAAGCGGTGAGCAAGTCATTCAAGGTGTTTCCAGAGGCATAATCCAAAGCCTTAGCCGATCCACCGTGTGTCACCGGGGAATCTTCGCTCTAGCGGAGTTGAAAGTACTGCGAAGTCTGGTCGAATGTGCATCGGTAATAATGAAACCCGTGCCTCAAGGCGATGATTGTAGGTGTAGCGAAGGTGGCGATCGCTTCTTGCCGATCCTCGCATGCCCTCATCAAAGGTGTCGCTACGGACGGAGCGCCAAAGACGGGAAGACTGTCCTGCAAGAGATTGGAGTAGATGAGCACTTCTACTCTCCACAGCTTGTTGTTCTCCCACTTGGTACTTGAATCCTTGAAAAGTTGGCCTCTTTCGTAACCTGTGTCAGATCATTTCCCAAAGTATCTCGCCCAAGATCCAAGAAAGGCTCCGTGGGAAGTAGCGCCCCAGATTTCAAACCATCTAAAATTTTGAGAAGGAGAGGAGTTAGTAAACATTTTAAAGAGAAAGGTTGAGACATGACTCTAGATAGACCCAAAATAGTTTTAGTTTTTGAAGATAAGTCCTTAAGGCAATTCTAAGGCCACGACCTACAAATGACATGGCTCGATATCACTTTTGTCGGACCCGGAACTAAAGATCCCGAATCCTCTCGTGTTCATACACCACCCAGATTTCCTGTACACAGCTACAAAAATGATAACATGACCAAATCTCGTGATTTCATTAATAGTAAATCGAGTTCGATACAATTGGGCATTAAGCCAAATAAAGAAGTAAATAACACAATGAAATAAAAGATAGTAGTAGGTCAGAACGATCCGCCACAGTAATCGCTCTGGGCGAGTTTCAGGCGCTTGTCCTCACCGCCCCGATAGAAGTCTTCCCTAAATTTTGTTGCATAAAGCAAGCATGAGCACAACTACCGTGCTCGCAAGTTACACCCAATATGGAATGGTAATGCATGCATAAGGTAAACAAAGGACATTGGCAGGGTTATTTTATGAAAGCGCAGCTTAACTTAAATAATCATAATAGATTGCAAGGCCATTTTCATACATTAATAAAAATCATATTTTAAATGACAATGGAATAATGTGGATAACCTCCAAGAAAGGTGATGGATATCCTCCAATCACAATGGCTAACCGCCCAATTTTCCCCACAGACTATCCATCCCGAAAACATCTCTGAAACCATTTTAAAACCAAAACAAGTCTAACTTAAAGTGGCTTTGCTAGCATGTCCATGATCATGACGCGCTATTCAATAGTTTTCACTCGCAGAGTTTGTACAAATTTTACCCACACGAGATATTATACCCTTTGTGTCGGCCAATCCACGCTTCCTAAGGCGCAGACAGAGCAAATATCACAAGGTCACATAATGATCTACCTCAAAGTACTCATGCCCGCTAAGGTTTCGCTCCATTGACTAACCATCCTCCGGAGCCCCTCTTGCGCCATGTGGGACTACTGCCTAACCAACACCCACTCATACAATATGGCACTAATATCTATGAGGTATCCCAAATTATTAAGCCAGTCCTTCCCATACAGACATGTGGTGGTACGCTTTTGGCATAGCAAAGGAACGCCAAAGGCTTGGCCCTTAATCGACTTGGGCGCTTTTCAATTAAACCCGGCTTTAATCCTAACCAGATTAAACCCGCATAAACCTCGCACCCACCTTTCATCCGCTACACCCAAGTCCAAACCATCTTTATTTTATTTAGTAAAACCACCTTTTTCAACAAATCTATGGTAAGACAATACCATAGGTTCAAGTTAAAACAAGTTTGTAAAGATTTGGCTAAATCCTCCCAAAATCAAATCATGGTCTAAGTATTTGCTAAGCATTTCCAAACATTTTATCTATGGGGACAAGGGATGACATTTCAATATTCAATATTGGCCATACAAGGACAGCTTGGAATATCTAATCATTTAAACAGAATTTAAAATACTTGAATAAAAGTATGCATGCACTTAGTAATTTGAAAACCTGAATTTAAATAACTTTAAAATAGTAGGTGCAAGATGATCAAAGTATAACTTGCCTTCGCTGAAGTCTTGAAATTCTAATTTTCTAAGAATCAAATTTTAATCGTCAGAATCTAAACGTGAAAATACGACAATCAATTGAAATTCAAATAAATACAAGACTTAGCTTTAACTAACTCCAAATAAAATAATTATATTTTATTTGGCTAGATAATAATTTTATAAGATCTTATAAATTTGAAACATTCAATTTGGAAATATGAAATAAAAGATATGACCTTTACAAGTTTAAATCCTAAATTTGCAAATTAAATAGTTTAATTTAAAATGACAATTTAAACCAATTCCAAATAGACTAATTCCAATTTATTAAGCTAGATAATCTTTTATAAAATTTTAGAAATTTAATTCACTAAATTTGGAGTTGGAACTCGATGATATGAATTTTACAAATTTTAATTTAAATTTGGAATTTAAATGGATTTATAAATTCTAAAACAGAACTAAACTGAACTCCAAAAAGAATAATTATATTTTATTTAGTTAGATAATAATTTTCTAAGATTTTACCAACTTGAATCATCTAATTTGGAGCTAAGATGAATAAGTTATGAATTTTACAATTTAAATCCTAAATCGCCATTTTAATCAATTTCCGAATTATTTTTCTAAAGAAAAACTATTAACGCGCAAGGCTGACGCCAAAGAATTTTCGGATTTAAAAGAAATTAAAACAATTCGACGCGGGGCCCCTTATGTCGAGACACGCCCACGGACTTAGTCCACGTGCCTCAAGCGCACGGGAGGTGGCGTGATGTGGCACGCCCGCCCGACGTGGCCGCCACATGGGCGTGAGGTGGCGCCACATGGGCGCACACGCACACGCCACGCGGCAAGGGCGGGCGCGTCGGACCGAGGGTCACCGACGCCGCGGTCGCACTACGAGGCCCATGAGGTGCGATTGGAACCAGGAGGAGATGGGGAACCTAGTGGCTACCTTAGGTGCGAAGGGCGCGCCGGAAAGTCGCCGACGGCGAGGTTTGGCGGCGAGAAGCTTCGGCCGTCGTCAAGTAGTCGCTCCCGAGGGTCTCCCATGACGTGATGGGTGCTCCGGCCGCAATGACGCGTGGTGCCGAAGACGTGGCTCGGGTCGGCGGGACGACGGCCGGAATCGGAGAAGAACGAGCTCGCCACGGTGAGGAACCTCAAATTCCGCGCTATGGAGGAGGAGGGAGCAATGGGTGGTGGTGTTGAGTTGCGGGAGGAGGCGCACCGGGTGGCTTTTATAGGGTAGAGGCTCCGAGGCGTGAGGGTTCGTGGGCGGCGGCGCGCAAGGGCTTAGGCGCCAAGGCGCGAGAAGAGGGGGAAAGAGGGGGATCGTGGGCGAGGTGGACGCGAGTCTTGCGCACCGACGCGAGAAGGCGGGTGGTTGAGGAGCCGCTGCGAGCTTCACGCCTGCGCTGCCATGGCGGTTGGAGGCGGTGGTCGCGGAGAAGAACGCGGGAGAAGATGACGCGGACCGCTGGATCTCGATCCGACGGCAAGGGAGTAGGGTGACGCGGTGGTTTAGATGCCGCCCGATTAGGATCTCGGCGCGAGGAAGAGAGAGGGTGAGAGAGAGAGAGATAGGAGGTGCGGGGGTCATGGGCCGCTGGATTTAGATCCAACCGCCACGCCTAGATGGATCTGTGAGGGTGGTGCGGGCCGCCTTGGGTTTCGCCCATACACTGCTTATGTATTTTTTTTGATTTTCTATTTTAAATATTCAGCTTAATTCATTTAGGCTCTAGAAAATAGCAAATAAATCCTAAAAATTCTAGGAAAATTCTTTAATGACTCTAGGATTATTCTAAACCCAAATAAAATGGTTCTAACTTAAAGTTGATAATAGATTTTGAATTAGAATTTATTTTTGGCCTTAACAATTTAAAGACAAGCTTTAAAAATTTTAAAAATTCACAATTTCAAATAAGTTTTAAACTTTAACCAAAATTGAAATTTTGGGTCACATAGCCCCAAATAGGTTAACACGGCCATCCTCAAGTACTGTGGCAACACGAATATCTTTGCATGGAGCCCGGAGGACATCCCCGGGGTAGCGCGGGAGACCATCGAGCACCGCCTAGCCATCAAAAGCGACGCATCCCCCAAGAAACGGAAATTACGTCGCATGTCAGCGGAGCGGCTGGAAGCAGCCAAGAAAGAGATAGCCAAGCTGCTAAAGGCAGGAGTCATTCACAAAATCAAGCACTCCGAATGACTAGCCAACCCCGTTCTGGTATATAAAAACACTAACAAATGTTGCATGTGCATTGACTTCACCAACCTCAACAAAGCATCCTCGAAGGACGATTTCCCTCTACCTCGCATCGACCAACTAGTGGACGCCACTTCGCGCTAAGAACTAATGAGTTTCCTCGATGCCTACTCCGGGTACCATCATATATTTATGGCCAGGGAGGATGAACCAAAAACCGCCTTCATACTATTGCTTCACCACATGCCCTTCGGTCTGAAGAATGCGGGTGCAACTTTCACCCGACTCATCACGAAGGTGCCGCAATGTCGAGACGTACGTCGACAACATAGTGGTCAAAAGCAGGATCACAGGCTCCCACACGGAGGACATGCAGAAAACCTTCGCCAGCCTCTGGGCGGAGGGGATCAAACTCAACCCCGAAAAATACACCTTCGACGTAAAGGCTGGCAAACTCCTAGGATTCCTCGTATCCGAAAGAGGTACCAAGGTCAACCCCAAAAAAATAAAAGTCATCCAAGAAATGGAGCCCCTCAAAGCGTTCGGAGGTGCAAAGATCGATGGGCGCAGCAATCTCGACCGACTCTTGTCCCATCATGAGCGGCCCTACCTTTTTTCAGACACTGGGAGCAGAGCCGCCCGGTGGACTAAGATCTGCCGAGGCCGTTCCAAGAGCTCAAGAAATACCTCGCCCAATTACTGCTTCTAACCAAATCAAGCCCAACGTGATCTCCTATTGTACCGCCGCCTCGTTAGCGCGAGCGAGTCCTTGTCCAAGAAAACAACGGACAATGCCATGTGTATTACGTTTCGGAGGCCCTCCAAGGTGCCAAGATCAGATATACATAATTGGAAAAGCTGGCATACGCCCTGCTCATGACCTAGCGCAAGCTCTGATATTACTTTCTAGCGCACGACCATCAAGTCACAGTTCGCCGACTTCTGCCGCCGAGCGGACCCCCAAATCAAGAACAACCCTCGAGCAGGATCGAGACCCTGTGGACAAGCTACACCGATGGATCTTGGTGCGCCACGGTGCCAAAGATAGCGCCATCTTGGTCGCCAGATGGGTGAAGCATGTCGCACTTCCCGACAACAAACAATCGGCCGTAGTACGGCCCTCGTTGTTGAGCTTCCGCAAAGCAAAGGCATTCGGGGCAAAGCACATAATCATCAAAAGTGACTCCATCTGATGGTGGGACACTTTGACAAATCATTCATGGCCAAGGCTGAAATGGCCAGATACTCCATGGCGCGGCGGCAAGCCCAAGCACTTCCTCAGCATCACCGTCCAAACCATCCTAAGAGGTAACTACGAGGCAGCTGACAAGCTCGCAAAGCTGGCCAGCTCCAATGAGCGACCTCCACTAGAAGTATTCTACGAGATACTACGAATCCCTTCAGCTACGCCCGGAGCACAAGGCGGTTCACACAAAGCATTGGTCAGGCCCGAAGCAAAAGCTACCAACAGATCAAGCCTTGTGCTCCTTATTGATGGGCCGACTAGCAGGAACCCATCGCCAGATACCTTGTAGGCGAAGAGCCCGAATATACCGCCGAAGCAAAGTGCCTCTAGCACCGAGCCCATAATTATTGCATCATCAATAGCCAACTATACAAAGGAGGCGTCTACGCTCCCTTCTTACGATGTTTGTCCCAGTGGGAGGGCCAATCCCTCCTAAGGGACATCCACGAGGGGCCCTGTGGCGCAAATCAAGTGCCCCGAGGCCTCATGGCAAGAGCCTTCCGCCAAGGCTTTTATTGGCCAACAGCGCTCTGTGATGCACAAGATCCGTCCAACGCTGCCAGGGGTGCTAGTGGGTCGGTCATAATTCGAAGGCACCAATGGTCCCACTGCAGCCCCTGCCCTCGGTCTGGCCATTCGCACGATGGGGGCTCAACATCATCGGCCCATTCCCAGTAGCCAAGGGCAATCTCCACTTTGCATTTGTTGCCATCAAGTATTTCTCCAGGTGGATAGAGGCTGAGTCAGTCGCCAAAATCATGGCCCACGCAGCACAGCGGTTCGCATGGAGAAACATCATTTGCAGATATGGGGTGCCACGCGACATCATCACCGACAATGGCATCCAGTTCAACTCCGAGGGCCAAGCTAAGCAGGGCCTTCGCAACGGCAGCGCCTCCCGTCCAAGCCGCAGAGGAGGAAGCGAATAACTCCAAGCATGGGAATATTGTTGGAAGCGATACCTGGCCCGTCGAGACACCCCTACCCGGGAGCCACCCCGTGGGCCCACTGTAACATCCCAAATTTAGGGGTTGTATTTCAAATGTATAAAAATGTGATCATTTTAAAACTTTTGCTACATCTCTTGGTCATTCACTTTATTTGGATTTCTAATCAGGATTTTGTTGTTTTCAAAAACCTAAAACATCAATTTATGGAAAACATAAACTCATGGGATAAATAGAACAAAGTGAAATAAAGTGGTAATTAAAAATCTAGACTTATCATAATTACACTAAGTATGTAATGGGATAATGAGTTAAAGCATACCTTGCAAAATTTCTTCAATTCAAATAAATTAAAATGCAAGCAAACAGAACCCTAAAAGATTTTTTGAGAAAAATATACTACATGAAAAACTGTAATAGCCCAAAATTTCAAATTTGGTTAAAGTTTAAAACATATTTGAGTTTGTGAATTTTCTGAAATTTTAAAAGCTTTTCTTTAAATTGTTTAAAGCCAAAACAAATTTAAATTCAAAATCTATTATCAGCTTTAAGTTGGAATTATTTTATTTAAATTCAGAATAATTTTAGAGACTTCTGTGAATTTTTCTAGAATTTTTGGAAGTTATTTGCTATTTTCTAAAGCCTATTCGAATTAATCTGATTAGTTAAATCGCAAATCAATTAAAAACCCTAAATGCAGTTTTGGGCCTAAAGCACCATCAGGCGCCCATTCTTTCTTTCTTTTCCGCCCAAACCGTCGCTCAAGACAAAGAACTGTTGATCTAAACTAACGGCTCACAACCGCCGCCACCACTTCTCTCACCGCATGACCCCACCCGCCACTTTCTTCTCTTCGCCGCCATTGGCCCTGTGGACTCTTTCGTCTTTCCCCAAGATCTCTCCAAGTACTGCCGCTACTAACCGCCATTGCCGCCTAAGCAAGCTCGCTTAACGGCCGCTTCCAACCGCCCACGTTTCCCACGGCGGCGCTAAGGACTCGCGCCTCCGCACGACTCCCCACGCCTTCTCTTCGCAAGACGCGGGCGCCAAGCTCAGAATCGCCGCCACGATCTCCACCTTCTCCACGCCGCTCGAGCCCCCGACTTTATAAAGGGAGCACCGGTTGCTCTCTCACCAACGCCAACGCCGCCACCCATTCTCTCTCGCTAGTGCTAGCCGCAATCGAAGATCCTGCCGCCATCGGGTCGCGTGAGCACACCGCCGCTTTAGCATCGCCACCATCGACGCCGCGCTCGCCACCGCCACCACTCGATCGCCGCGGTCAGGCGCGACTCGCCACCGAGGACCTCAAAGCCGCCACCTTGTCGCCGCCTCAACTCGCTGCCGCTTTTCCTCGCCGCCGCCCGCCCTTGTCTCTGCCGAGCGGGTGAGAGCTTCGAGTTCGCCGCCTCCTCCTTTTTATTATGCGCACTCGCCAGCGCCAGAAGCGCCGCGACCATCGGTCCTCACGCCGGGCCGCCTCGCCGACGTGGCACGCCACCACGACATGCCACCGTGGCGCCACCACGCCACATGGGCGCCACGCCCCATTTCGCCTATGTGGCACCACGCCAAACACCCCTAAAACCTAAACCTCGTGGACTTGGTGCACATAAACCGTGTCTATGATACGTGGGGCCCACCTGTCAGTTTTATTTTAAAATCCAAAAATCCCGGGGCTGATGTCAGCCTTGCGCAATAATTAGAATTTCCTTTAGAAAAATAATTCGGGACATCCTTTTAATTTACAGATTTAAGTTTAAACTTGTAAAATTCATATCTTTTTCATCCCAACTCCAAATTGGGTGATTCAAATTGCTAAAATCTTAGAAAACTATTATCTAGCTAAATAAAATAAAATTATTTCATTTGGACTTAGTTTAATTTGTCTTTTTGAATTTATTTGAATTTCAATTGATTTGTCATATTTTCACGCTTAGACTACTTATTTATTCCGGGAATTTGATTCTTCCAAGATTTAGAATTTCAAGACTTCAGCAAAGGCAAGTTATACTTTGACCATTTTCCCCTACTATTTTAACGTTATTTAAATTCAGTTTTCAAATTATTAAATGCATGCATACTTATTCAAGTATTTCAAATTTCGCTTAAATGATTAGATATTCCACTATCATTGTATGGCCAATCTTGAATATTGAAATGTCATTCCTTTGTCACCAATAGATAAACTAGTATGGTAAAACTCACATGCTTAGCAAATGTTTAGACCATGTTTATTAATTTTGGGGAATTTAGCCAAACCATTTCAAATTGATTTAAATTTGAATCTATGGTATTGTCTTACCATAGAGGCTTATTAAAGGTGGTTTTACTAAATAAAATTAAAATGGTTTGGACTTGGACTTAAACGGATGAATGGTGGGTGCGTGTTTATACACTGTTTAGTCTCGTTAGGATTAAAGCCTGTAGTTTGTTTTGAAAGACGCCAAGTCGATTAAGGACCGCCTTTTGAGCTGCCTTTGCTATGCCATAACATAACGCCACTTGGCCTGTATAAGCAGTGATCTAGCCTAATAATTTGGGATACCTCATAGATATTCGTGCCATTTTGTATGTGTGGGTGTCGGTTAGACAATAGTCCCACTTAGCGCAAGAGGGGGCTCCCAGAGGATGGATAGTCCAATGGAAGCGAAACATTAGCGGGCATGAGTACTTAGAGGTAGAACATTGTAATGGCTTTGTGACAGATGCTTAGTCGCACGCCTTCGGAAGCGTGTAGTTGCCGACATGATAAGCAAACTGTCTCTGGTGGGTAAAGTTGTACCAACTCTGCAGAGTAGAAACTATTCGAATAGCCGCGTCCGCGGTCATGGACATGCTAGTAAAGCCACTTTGAGTTAGATTTGTTTTTGGTTTTAAAAGTGATTTCAACAGATGTTTTCAGGATGATTAGTCCTGTGGGAAAATTGGGCGGTTAGCCATTGTGATAGGAGGCTATCCATCACCTTTCATGGAGGTTATCCACATTATACAATTGTCATTTAAAATATGATTTTAGATACTGTATGAAAATGGCCTTGAAATCTAATATGATTATTTAAACTAAAATTGCTGCTTTACGCAAAATAACCCTACCAATGCCCTTTGTCTACTTTATGCATGCATTACAATTCAATATTGGGTATAACTTATGCAGCACTAGAAGTTGTGCTCATTCTGTCAATATCTTTATTCAGGAGAGGACTACTATTAGGACGGTGAGGACACCGATGCTTAGGCTGCGCCCCTAGACGATTGCCTGTGGTGGATCGTTCTGGCCTACTACTACTGTTTTTACTTCCGCTGTGTTATTTAATCTTTTATTTGGCTTCAAGCCCAATTGTATTAAACTCTGATTTACTATTAATGCAATGCGAGATATGTTTATGTTATCATTTTTGTAACTGTATACACCGAAAATCCTGGACTAGTGTATGAACACAAAGGATTCGGGATCTTTCGTTTTTGGGTCCGACAAAAGTGGTATCAGAGCTATATCGACTGTAGGTCGTGGCCTTAGAATTGCCTTAAGGACTTATTTTCAAAAACTAAAACTATTTTGAGTATGTCCAGAGTCATTTCTCAACCTTTCTCTTTAAAATGGTTACTAACTCATCCCCGTCTCAAAATTGTAGATGGCTGAGAGACCAGACGCTACTTCCCATGGAGCCTCTGTTGGATACTGGGCCGAGATTCTTTGGCAGATGATGCAGCACCTAGGTTACCTGAAGAGGCCAACTTTTCAAGGATTCAAGTACCAGGTGGGAGAACAACAGCTGTGGAGAGTAGAGGTGCTCATCTACTCCAATCTTGCGCCGGACACCGTCTCGACATCTTTGACGCTCCGATCAGGCGTGATACCTTCGATGACGGCATTCAGGATGTGGCGAGAGAGGCAGTCTGCCATCTTCGCTACACCTACGACCATCGCCTTCATGGCACTAGGTTTCATTATCACCCGATGCACATTCCGACTAGGCTCGACAGTACTTTCAACTCCGCAAGAAACGAAGATTCCCCCGAGCTGACGCACCAGGTGGATCTGGCGAAGGCTTTGGACTACGCCTACGGAACACCTTGAATGACTTACTCACCGCCGTAATGCACTACAAGAGGCAGAGGAGAAGTCAAGATCGAATCATGAGTCAAGCTAGCTACAAGGTCATGCGAGGCTAGCTCTAGTGAGCCGGATTATACCCCTAGTACCCCATAGATATTATATTTCCCTTAGTTCGATCGTTAGTTGCGATTTATGAGCTACTAATCCTTTTGTGGTAGCCATAATCTTTGAATAAAATAAATTAATAAAAGAACTTCTTGGAAAAATTTTTTGCTCTTTGTCTTGTGTGCTTTTTGTGTTCTTGGGTTATTAGAATTTACCCCTTTAGAGCTTTCTTTCTGTCTGTCTTTTCTAAATCTTTGGAGTTCTAGCAGATGGTGACCACCCGTACCGGTAGTGGTAGTGTCCAAGGTCAGGGCAATGAGAACGCGGATTACCAGGAGAATCCCGTGCAGCCACCACCACCGCCACCAACTGAAGGACCGGATTGGCGTCAGATGATGGCAACCCAAAATCATCTGATTAACCTCCTAGCTTAGTCCTCAAATAGTCAAGTGTATGTTCAGCAACAACTCGGACTGCACCACCACCTCCACCTACACAGAGATTGACCATGACAGAGTTCATGCGCATGCGCCCACCGACATTCTCCAGCAGCACAGAGCCGATGGATGCCGATGACTGGATCCGTGCTATTGGAAAGAAGCTAGATATTGCACAGTGTACTGACCGTGAGAGAGTCCTGTTTGCCTCTCACCAGCTCAATGGTCCCGCATCGAAATGGTGGGATAACTTCAACATCTCCCATGCTGATGCGCAGTCTATCACCGGAGGAGTTTGTGCAGGCTTTCCGCCATGCACATATCCCTGCGGGGATAATGACCTTAAAGAAGAAAGAGTTCCACGCGCTCCGACAAGGCAACCGCTCAGTGGGTGAGTACCTGCACAGGTTCAACCAGCTTGCTCGCTATGCCCCAGCAGACGTGGCTAGAGATGAAGAAAGGCAGGAAAGGTTCATGGAAGGTCTAAATGATGAGATCTCAGTCCAGCTGATCTCCCATGACTACAGTGACTTCCAGCAGTTAGTGAATAAAGCTTTTCGCCAGGAGGCCAAACATCAGGAGATGGAGAACCGCAAGCAGAGGATGGCCGCTCAGAAGTTCAACTCTGGAGGGCAACCCAAGCCTCGCTTTGCTCAGCCTCAGCCACCTTAGAGTGGAAGGTTCCAGTCTTCTACTCCCAGAGCTCCAAAGACTGCAAGACAATACCTAACTCTTCCGGCTCAAGAAGAATGCACCTGCAGCGGCCAGCAGAAGAGCCCCACTTCATCAGCAGCAGGAGTGACATGCTTCCATTGCAACGAGACTGGGCATTATGCCAACAAATGCCCGAAGAGATAGTAGTCTGCGACACCGGCTAGGCCAGCATTAGGAGTTCCAGCCACCGGCGGCACCCCAAAGCCGACGGTCCAGTTCACAAAGGGACATGTGAACCACGTCACAGCAGAGGAAGCTTAGGCAGCACCAGATGTCGTCCTTGGTACGTTTTTTGTTAATTCGACACGAGCATCGCCTGCTTGATTCCGAGCCAGATTCTTTTGTATCCAATAAATTTGTGGGCAAAATGGGTTACCTATTTCTCCATTAAATAACCCTATGATAATCCATTCCCGTGCTCGTAAATGAGAACCAACTATTTATGCCCAAATCTTACCTTGGAGATATCTGGAGTTTCCTTCATGGCAGACTTGATAGTTTTGTATTCTCAAGGTCTGGATGTAATACTTGGAATGGACTGGCTAGCCAAGAATCAAGGATGGATAGACTGTGCCAATAGGTCTATCACTCTCACCAATGAACAAGGAGTCACAGTTGAATTCAAGCCCAAGACTAGTACCGGAGGAAGTTCCATTCTGACCAACTTGAAGGAGCTAAAGCTTGAAGATATACCAATGGTGCAAGAATTCCCGGATGTTTTTCCTGATGATCTACCCGGCATGCCACCGGACAGGGATGTAATGTTCTTAATTGACTTAGTCCCAGGGACCGCTCCAATCTTGAAGCGACCCTATTAATGCCGCCAATGAATTGGCAGAGATGAAGAAACAGATTGAAGAGTTATGAGCAAGGGATATATTCGCCAAGTTCATCACCTTGGGGAGCACCTAGATATTTGTCAAGAAGAAAGACAACAGTATGAGGATGTGTGTGGATTACAGATCGCTCAATGAGGTGACAATCAAGAATAAGTATCCATTACCTAGGATTGATGATCTGTTTGATCAACTGAAAGGAGCGAGTGTATTCTTGAAGATTGATTTGAGATCTGGCTATCACCAATCAAGATCGATCGAAGATATTCAAGATCGCCACCACCACCAGATATAGGTTGTACGAGTTTACAGTAATGTCTTTTGGTTTGACGAACGCCCTTGCTTATTTCATGAATACGATGAACAAAGTGTTCATGGAATTCTTGGATAAGTTTGTGGTTGTTTTCATCGATGACATTCTTATCTATTCAAAGAATGAAGAAGAACATGAGGACCATCTCAGAATAATTTTGAGAAAACTCAGAGAGAATCAGCTTTTATGCCAAATTCAAAGAAGTGCGAATTTTGGCTAAGTCGTGGCATTCCTTGGACATATTGTGTCACGGAGGAGTTGCAGAGATCCAACCAAAGTCGGCAAGAATGGATTGGAAACAACCCAAGTCTGCCTCAGAGGTGAGAAGTTTCTTGGATTGGCCGTATTACCGCAGATTCATTAAAGGTTTCTCCAAGACAAAGAAGACCAATGACTCAACTTCAAGAAGGAGAAGAAGTTTGAATGGACAGATGCTTGTGAGGAAAGTTTCCAAGAGTCAAGACTAGATTAGTTTCATACCAGATTAGTCCTACCAGATATTCATAAGGATTTTGTGATTTTCATGACGATCTCGTCGTGGACCTTGCCAGTGTACTAATGCAAGAGGGCAAAGTTGTAGCTTATGCACCTCGCCGCTTGAGGCCACATGAAGGGAATTATCCAACTCATGACCTTGAGTTAGCAAATGATTGTACATGCATTGAAGATCTCAAGATTATCTCATCCAGAATCACTGTGAGGTTTTCACAGATCATAAGAGTCTGAAGTATATCTTCACTCAGTCTGACCTTAATCTCCGACAGAGAAGATGGCTAGTCCAACTCATGACCTTGAGTTAGCAGCGATTGTACATGCATTGAAGATCTGGCGGCATTATCTCATCGGTAACCGCTGTGAGGTTTTCACAGATCATAAGAGTCTGAAGTATATCTTCACTCAGTCTGACCTTAATCTCCGACAGAGAAGATGGCTAGAATTAATAAAGGATTATGACCTTGGAATTCATTATCATCCAGGCAAGGCAAATGTGGTTGCAGATGCCCTGAGCAGAAAGGCGTATTGCAACACCATCTTGGTTCAGAAGAATTAGCCAGAGTTGTATGAAGAATTGAAGCATCTGAACTTGGAGATTGTTGATCAAGGATGTGTGAACGCTTTGAAAGTTTAACCAACACTTCAGAGTCAGATCAGAGAAAAGCAGATAGAAGATGAAGACATCAAGGAGATCAAGAAGAATATGAGAAGAGGCAAAGCCCCAGGATTTACTGAAGATGAGGAAGGAATAGTATGGTTTGAAAACCGTATCTGTGTACCGGATCAACAGAATTTAAAGCAGTCGATTCTGAAGGAAGCTCATGAGTCGCCTTATTCCATTTATCCCAGCAGTACCAAGATGTACCAGGATCTAAAAGAAAGATATTGGTGGGTCAGTATGAAGCGAGAAATTGCTGAGTTTGTCGCCCGTTGTGATGTTTGTCAGCGAGTCAAGGCAGAGCATCAAAGACCCGCTGGTTTGTTGCAACCGTTACCGATCCTCGAGTGGAAGTGGGAAGAGGTTGGTATGGATTTCATCACCGGACTTCCTAGGACCCAATCAGGATGTGATTCCATCTGGGTGATAATTAACCGGTTAACGAAAGTAGCTCATTTCCTTCCTGTCAAGACCACCTACCCGAGCAGTAAGTTGGCAGAATTGTATATGGCCAAGATCGTCTGTCTACACGGAGTACCCAAGAAGATCGTGTCCGACAGAGGTTCACAATTCACATCCAGATTTTGGCAGAGTCTGCATGAAGCTTTGGGAACCAGACTCAATTTCAGCACCGCATATCATCCGTAGACGGATGGCCAGACTGAACGAGTCAACCAGATTCTTGAAGACATGCTTCGAGCCCGCGCTTTAGATTATGGAAAAGTTGGGACAAGAATTTGCCCTATGCACTCTCGACAACAATAGCTACCAAGCTAGTCTATAGATGTCTCCATTTGAAGCTTTGTATGGCAGAAAATGCAGAACTCCGCTCCTTTGGGATGAAGTAGGAGAGCAAGAATTCTTTGGACCAGAGTTGATCAAAGAAGCTGAAAGCAAGGTTAAAGCAATAAGGGAACATATGAAAGTAGCTCAAACCCGATGTAAGAGTTATGCCGATAACCGCGGAGAGAGTTGACCTTGCGTATGAGATTTTGTCTATCTCTCGAGTTACTCCACTTCGAGGAGTAAAAGGTTCCAACCAAAGGAAAACTTGCACCCAGATTTGTGGGACCTTACAAGATTTTGGTAAGAAGAGGTGAAGTTGCATATCAGCTCGAGCTACCAGCATCTTTATCCGCCGTACACAATGTCTTCCATGTTTCACAGCTAAAGAAGTGCCTTCGAGTGCCTGAAGATCAGACCCTTCTGGAAAGCATTGATCTTCAAGAAGACCTCACTTATGTGGAGCAACCAATCAAGATTTTGGACGTCGCAGAGCGTGTCACCTGGAGCAAGATCATCCGTTCATACAAAGTCCAGTGGAGCCATCACCCGGAAAGTGAAGCCACTTGGGAGCGAGAAGAAGATCTCAAAGCGGAGTATCCCCACCTCCTTGCCAGCCAAGTCTGAATCTCAAGGTCGAGATTCCCTTAAGGGGGGTAGGTTTGTAACAGCCCAAAATTTCAAATTTGGTTAAAGTTTAAAACTTATTTGAGTTTGTGAATTTTCTGAAATTTTAAAACTTTTCTTTAAATTGTTTAAAGCCAAAACAAATTTAAATTCAAAATCTATTATCGCTTTTAAGTTGGAATTATTTTATTTAAGTCCGAATAATTCTAGAGACTTCGTGAATTTTTCTAGAATTTTTGGAAGTTATTTGCTATTTTCTAAAGCCTATTCGAATTAATTTGATTAGTTAAATCTTAAATCAATTTAAAAACCCTAAACAATCTTTGGGCCTAAAGCACCAAAGCAAATTTATTCTTCTTTCCTTTTCGCCCAAACTGTCGTCAAGACAAATGACTCGTTGATCTAAATCCAACGACCAAGAACCGCCTACCACCTCTCTCCTCACCGCGGACCCCACTGCCAAATTTCTCATCTCACCGCATGGCCCATGACTTCTTCGTCTCTCCCGGCATCTCTCCGTGATAGCCGCTGCTACCAACCGCCATTGCCGCTACGGCGAGTTTCGCCAATGGGCCGCTCCAACCGCCCACGCCTCCCACGGTAAGGCGAGACTCGCGCTCTCCTCCGCACGACCCCACGCCTCTCCCCTCTTCAAGACGCGATCGCCTAAGCTCAGAATCGCCGCCACGATCTCCACCTCCTCCACGCAGCTCTGGAGCTCCTCGACCCCTATAAAAGGGAGCACCGGGTTGCCCTCTCCTCACCAACGCCAACGCCGCCACCCATTCCCTCTCTCTCGCTGTGTGCTAGCCGCAATCGAAGATCCCATCGCCGCCGGTCATGAGCACACCACCGCCCCTAGCACCGCCACCATCGACGCTGCATCCTCGCCACCGCCACCACTTGCATCATCGCGATGCCGCGAAGCCGCTGCGCACCTCGCCTTCGCCGGAGGACCCTCGGAGCCGCCACCTTGTCGTCGCCCGAACCTCGCCGTCGCTTCTTCCTCGCCGCCAGCCGCCTTCATCCTCGTCTCGTCGAGTGGGTGAGAGCTTCGAGTTCGCCGTCTCCTCCTCTTTATTATGCGCACCTCGCCGCCCACAAGGCCAGAAGCGCCGGGCGACCATCGGTCCCCGCGCCGGCACCATCCTCGCCGATGTGGCACGGCCACACACATGCCACCGTGGCGCCACCTCACGCCACATGGGTGCCACGTCGCCCATTTTTGTCTATGTGGCGCCACGTCAAACACCCCCTAAAACCTAAACCCCGTGGACTTGGTGCACATAAACCGTGTCTATGATACGTGGGGCCCACCTGTCAGTTTTATTTTAAAATCCCAAAATCCTAGGGCTGATGTCAGCCTTGCAATAATTAGAATTTCCTTTAGAAAAAATAATTCGACATCCTTTTAATTTACAGATTTAAGTTTAAACTTGTAAAATTCATATCTTTTTCATCCCAACTCCAAATTGGGTGATTCAAATTGCTAAAATCTTAGAAAATTATTATCTAGCTAAATAAAATAAAATTATTTCATTTGGACTTATTTTGTTTTGTCTTTTTGAATTTATTTGAATTTTAATTGATTTGTCATATTTTCACGTTTAGACTACGACAATTCCGGGGAATTTGATTCTTCCGAAGATCTAGAATTTCAAGACTTCAGCAAAGGCAAGTTATACTTTGACCATTTTCCCCCTACTATTTTAACGTTATTTAAATTCAGTTTTCAAATTATTAAATGCATGCATACTTCTATTCAAGTATTTTAAATTCCTGTTTAAATGATTAGATATTCCAGCTATCATTGTATGGCCAATCTTGAATATTGAAATGTCATTCCTTTGTCACCAATAGATAAACTAGTATGGTAAAAACTCACATGCTTAGCAAATGCTTAGACCATGTTTACAAATTTTGGGGAATTTAGCCAAACCATTTCAAATTGATTTAAAATTTGAATCTATGGTATTGTCATACCATAGAGGCTTATTAAAGGTGGTTTTACTAAATAAAATTAAAATGGTTTGGACTTGGGCGAAACGGATGAATGGTGGGTGCATGTTTATGCACGGGTTTAATCTAGTTAGGATTAAAGCCCAAGGTTTGTTTTGAAAGACGCCCAAGTCGATTAAGGACCAGCCTTTGAGCATTCCTTTGCTATGCCATTACGTACTACCACTTGGCCTGTATGGGCAGGACCTAGCCTAATAATTTGGGATACCTCATAGATATTCGTACCATTTTGTATGTGTGGGTGTCGGTTAGACAATAGTCCCACTTGGCGCAAGAGGGGGCTCCCGGAGGATGGATAGTCCAATGGAAGCGAAACCTTAGCAGGCATGAGTACTTAGAGGTAGAACATTGTAACGGTTTTGTGACAGATGCTTAGTCGCGCCGCCGAAGCGCAGTAGTTGCTTGACATGATAAGCAAACTGTCTCTGGTGGGTAAAGTTGTACCAACTCTGCAGAGTAGAAACTATTCGAATAGCCGCGTCCGCGGTCATGGACATGCTAGCAAAGCCACTTTGAGCTAGATTTGTTTTTGGTTTTAAACGTGATTTCAATAGATGTTTTCAGGATGGTTAGTCCTGTGGGAAAATTGGGCGGTTAGCCATTGTGATAGGAGGCTATCCATCACCTTTCATGGAGGTTATCCACATTATACAATTGTCATTTAAAATATGATTTTAGATACTGTATGAAAATGGCCTGGAAATCTAATATGATTATTTAAACTAAAATTGCTGCTTTACACAAAATAACACTGCCAATGTCCTTTGTCTACTTTATGCATGCATTACAATTCAATATTGGGTATAACTTGTGAGCACGGTAGTTGTGCTCATTCTGTCAATATCTTTATTCAGAGAGGATCAAGCATCGACGGTGAGGACACCGATGCTTAGGTCATGCGCCCTAGACGATTGCTCGTGGTGGATCGCTCGCCTACTACTACTGTTTTTACTTCCGCTGTGTTATTTAATCTTTTATTTGGCTTCAAACCCAATTGTATTAAACTCTGATTTACTATTAATGCAATGCGAGATATGTTTATGTTATCATTTTTGTAACTGTGTACGCTGGAAATCCTGGACTGGTGTATGAACACATAGGATTCGGGATCTTTCATTTCCAGGTCCGACAAAAACCCTAGAAAATTTATACAAGGATCTACACTATAACCTAAGCCTCCCCAAAAAATTTTAGAATTTTCGGGGCTCTTTTGCTATGTCAATTAAATCCCCTAAGACCCAACCTTTTCTAGTTAAATAAAATTCAGAAAAGAAAATCCTAAACCCTAACTTACCTTTCACTAATGGGTGGACCCCACCCGTCAGGTCTTCTGTTCCACGGGTCAAACCGCATTGCAACTAGACCTCCTTGGCGCTGCACCCTCCTTCTCCCTCCCTGACCTTTGGGGCCCACCCGTAGGCCTTCTCTTCCACACGGCACTCCACGCTAGCAATGCTCACCCGAGCACATCGCCATGGCCAGTGCGCTCGCGCCACCGCACCACTCTGCCCTGGTTTTGCTCGCCCTCTGAAGAATCTAGACCCGCCATTATGTGTTAATGGAGTTTTGGTTATTAATGGCAAATCTATTTTTGAGACTAACACTCTTATTGATATATCTATTATTTAGTCTCAGCTTGGATATAAAAGGAAAAATCCAAACAAGTATGCATTCATTTTGATAAATCTAATTGTGAGACTAACATGTTTATTGATATACCTATTGCTTAGTCTCAAATTGGATATAAAGGTGAAAATCAAAGAGGTATGCATTCTACATTATATTTCTATATATTGTTGCATTCCTGATCCAAAATATAGGATGAATTCCACCGTAAGTCTAACTTGAATATGTGCATATGTTCTTATTACACATTTGTGTATGCACACATTTAGGGGAGTTCACACTATGTTTTGTGGTTTCATTAGTATTGATCCATATTCCTGCTTCCACATATATTAAGGATCTTTACTTTGAAACATATCCTTGACTATATATAACTTGTGTAGTTAATATATTCATATGAATATATGAGACTTGTGTAGCTCATACATGCTCATATATCCTTTGAGTATATACAACTTGTGTAGTTCATATATACTCATACCAATCTACATTCAATTATTTGTAATTGAAGTGGTTGTCATCAATTACCAAAGAGGAAAAGATTGTGGTATCTTGTCCCACCATTATGAGTTAATGGTATGTTGTGGTAATTAATGACAATCACATTGTGGAACTAACATTTTTCATGAGTTGGATGAATAGGTTATGTTCCATGAGGATGGAGACTTTGGATGACATCATGAGTTGATTATCATCGAGTCAAGACTCGGGATGAAGGAAATTATCATGTGTTGATGATGTTCAAGTCAGAATACTGAAGTGAAGAAAAACATCATGTGTTGATGATATTGAAGAGCTTGGAGTAAAGGATGCATCATGTGTTGATGTGTATCAAGTTCAAGAAGAGGAGATGATCATGAGTTGATCATCAAGTCAAAAGAAGACCCATCATGTGTTGATGGAAGTCAAGTAAAGGGTGCATTATGTGTTGATGCATATCAAGACTCGGGATGGAGGATGTCATCATGTGTTTGATGAGCGTCAAGTCAAGATCCCGAAGCGAAGCTTCATCATGTGTTGATAAAGGTCAAGTGAAGAACTCATCATGTGTTGATGAGCATTCAAGTCAAGAATCCGGACTTGAAGTGAGGATGTGCGTCATCAAGCTTCAAGTGGTTGCTCAAGGCAAAGGTATGACTAGCTAGGGCTAAGGATGTGTTCCTAGTCTTTTACGGTCTCTTGTTTGGTTGGGAGACCGGATTGCTAGTATAGGTTTGCCGTACTATTAAGAGGGGTCTTGTCTAGTAGCTTGAGTCTCATCATGTGTTGATTGCTCAATCTTGCTTGCTCTAGCTCTCCGTGGCATGATGCTATTATTTGCGAATGTGTTTTGTAAATAGCCGAGGCTCATGCATTTAATCCTTGTAGCATGTGACTATACTTTGCAAATGTGTTTTGCAAATGGTTGAAGTCCATGTACCTACTCTTTGTGGCATGATCTAAGTTTGCAAATGTGTTTTGCAAATTGTTGGGTTTCATGCATTTTCCCTTGGCATGGTCTAAGATTGATTGTTGCTAATACTTTGGACTTAGACCATGGTAGTGGCTCTTGAGTTGTACTTTTGATTTGATAAAATGTGTTTGAGATCAAATCAAATAGGTGGGTTGTGTAGCCCTCTGAATAAGCTTTCCATAGAGTCCAAGATCACTCAATTCCGACATCGGAGTCAAAAGTTATGACCGTTTTTCCGAGTGTCTCCTGTGCTGAAATCCAGGCTGGATCGACTGCCCACATGCTTATGGACTGACCGCCCACATGCTCAGGGACTCGACCGCCCTTGTAAGGCCGGTCAACATTTTCCAGAGGGCATATTTTTCGGTTTTCTTGCACCGAAGGCCCGGACGACGGGGTCCGGTTAGTCCGACCTGTGAGGGCGGATCGACCGAATTGCATCTAACGGCTATTTTTATAGCCAGCAGATCAGAGGGCCTGGACCGACCGCCCTATGCTCATGGGCCCCGACCGGTTTCCCGATTTTCAGCAGATTCTCCTCCAACGGCTAGTTTTTGTGTGTGGGCTATAAATACTCACCTTGGCCGGTTGGAGGGCAACCTTGGCATCCCATTTCACTCTCTTGAGCTAGTGTGAGCTTCTCCATTGTGCATGTGTTGCACCTTGTGAGCAAGGAGAGAGATCTCTAGTTGCATGTGTTGCATCTAGAGGTGGATTTCAGATCCACTTGAGCTTGTGCATTCGTTGCACGTGGTGAGAGTCAAGCAAGGGCTTGGCTTATTACTCTTGGTGTTTGCCGACACCTAGACGGCGTGGAGGCGTCGTGGACCGGTGATCTTCTCAAGAAGCTTGTGAGAAGGCCCGCGTGTTGTGAAGGTTGGAGCTCACCTACCCGAGTGGGAAAGAGCTACCACTAGTGGAATCGAGGTGTTTGGCTTAATTCGTGGAGCCGGTCCAATTAGTTTGGGCTTACCTCAACGTGGATTAGGGAGACCGCAAGTCTCCGATCACCACGTAAAACATCGCCGTGTCAATTGTGGTTTGCATTCTTGTGATTTACATATTGCAATTTATATTCCTTGTATTAAATTGCTTATTTATTGTGTATGAATGCTTGCTTGCTTTGTGCTATTCATATTGCTAATTGAATTGATTACAAGTCATATGCTTAATTGTTACTCTTATCATTAGACTTGTATTGTTGGTGCACTTAGGTGAACCTAGTTGATTTAGGCTTTAATTATGCAAAACCGTATTTGTATTAGTTTCCGCATTAGAAATCGGTTTTAGCCAAAGAAGTTTTTAAAACGCCTATTCACCCCCCCTCTAGTCGGCCTCCTCGATCTTACACCCTCTTGACCACATCTCTCGCGCGCATTAACTCCCGGTCAAGTCGCCGTCGCTCGAGCCATCCTCTCAGCATCGCCATGCCCTGTCATGCCCATGCCGGCCTCCTCTCGAGCCCTTCGCACCCTCGCCTTTATAAGGCCATCCAAAGCCTATTGGTGCTTCTCTAACCTTCCTGAGCCATTCCCCTCTCCCACTTCGCCTCACCGAGCAGATCCTCCTCTCTCTTACCCGCGTCAGCATGTGTCCTAGCCCCCAAAGAGTTTTTCCCCTAAACTAATTTAGTTTTTCATGCACAGGATCTCGACATTGCCCTTTTCTTCCTCACTGCTGGCCAAAAGGGTCACCTCCACCGCCGCCCCTATCTTCGGTAAGCCATTGTCCAATTACTAGCTTTGGCTCCATCTCCTAGCCTCACTGGTCTTTCTCCAACCATTCTTTTCCTCCCTTATGGCTCAGGCTAGCCCCTCCACGCGAAGGCCATCTCCACTGCTGCCAGTCAAAGCCACCAAAGCTCCTCAAACCACCTCAGAAGCTGCCTCCTGTATTGGTAAGTTCCTAGTGCCCTAGAGCTGCTCACGCGCGCTCATTTTAGTTGAGAAGATCACCGGGTTCGGAGTTGCCATGATTGGCTGAAAGCCTTGCCACGCCTCGTGAGCCGCCACATAAGATCACCGAGACCTCGCCAAGCAGTTCACTGGGCATGAGCATTCCATTTGACCACCCGATCAAGATCGCCACGGCTCCGTTCGCACAATTGACACAGAGAGCCCAAAGAACGGAGCTTTCTATTGTTTGAAATCGGCAACTATCAGAGCGCGCTTAATTAACCGAATCATTGTCGGAGCAATAATCATTAGGTAAATCCTGATTTAATTGTAGCCTTGGTTACACTGACATGTGGGGTCAAACAGAAATCAAGGGTATTATGACCTGCTCCGCGACCGAGACACTAACGCAGTTCGACACCTTAATCAACAAAGAATCCACCGCTTGAATCAGATCAGGACTCCAAACACACACTATTTTCAGGACCAAGCCAATGACACGTGGGTCCCAGGTAAGTAACTAGATTTTCTAGGAATTTAATTAGAAAATAAAATAAAATTTAGAGGGCCCACCTGTCAATGACTGAACTTTTTTGGCTGAAAAAGTAATTCGAAAAGAAAAAGAAAAGGGCCGGGTCCCACCTATCAGAGAGACATCTCTCTCTCCCTTTTCTTTTTCCAAGGATTTTCAATCCAACTCAACTTTAAACCTTAATAACTTTTGCTAGGAAACTCCAAATGAGTTGATTTTTGTCTCAAAATTTGTCTAAAATCATAATCTTCCTGAATATGCAAAAATATTTGAATTTGGTTACTTTTTTTAATTTATTTACACTATTTAATTGATTTCCAACTCTTTTTGCAATAGACGCATTTGTGCTAGTGAAATCTTCGATGACTAACCAATATCATATTCAGAACAACCTCGAGAAAGGCAAGCACCCTTTGATTATATTAATCCCAGTATTTTACTTATTGTACTTTGTTTTGCAAATCTTATTATGCATGCGTATGTTTGTATGAAATTGTTATATCTCGGGAAAGCGAGAGTTGTAAATATCGCTTGTCAGATATATATCTTTGAAAAAAAATCGATGTCCCATTGTTGTAGCCATTAGATATGGGTTAGACAGTATATAATGTCACTTAGGGAATTTTTGAGTGTGATTTATCGCACAAATGCTTACTAGAACGATAGTTTTCCGGAAAAAGATATAAAAGGACATTACGATAAATGTGAATTTGAGATATTTTGAAAAATGTACAGAGGAGGTATCTCTGTTATTTTGTACAAAAATAAAAATGAAAACATAGTTTTCGACGCGGACGAGTTATATTATATTATGAAAAAGTGCTAGAGGAGTCTCACTAGTAGATAGTGGGACATTCTCGCTCTGGTCAATTAAGGACCGAACACCGGTATATCTGACCTAAGCGTTAGCGTGCAACCATAGTGCTATTCCGGGATGGCCTTAGCCAATTAAGTTGTTCAGATCTAGCCTTGTATGAGGGGTAGGCACGAGACGTGCGAGCAATCGAGTTATGATTGCCGACATAATGACGAATGCCTCACTGAGACGGGTGTACCGAGAAGGGTTCCTATATACCGAGAAGGGTACATTCGGATTCAGTGGGGAACAACATTCGACGGGCTAAGTGCAAGGTTAGGGCTAGATGATGTAAGGGCTTCGACACGTGCTCTAGACTACTTACCTAAGGTAGTGAGCGGTGACATCACCGGGTGCCAAACAAACTAGAGAAGTCATGTACTGTGGGTAAAGTTGTACCCCTCTACAGAGTGTAAATCTATTATAATAGCCGTGCTTGCGGTGATGAGCATGCTAAGTGTAGTATTGCCGGGTATATTCTTGATTTTTCCAAAAACTGTCTTATCGGGAAAACATGGGAAGTGGTTTGTGTTTTATTTGAAATAACTGCCATGTTATGGTTGAACATGAAATGTTGCTCACGGCCGAGGAGGGTGGCGAGTTGTAGTTATTATTGAAATGTTGCTTGCGGCTGAGGAGGGTGGCGAGTTATAGTTATTATTATTGGTGATTCATTCAATTACTAACTTATTGTCATGTTATTTATTTAAATGCTCTTTTAAATTCCGTTGCAAAATTATTACTTATGAATATTGCAAATAAAAGTGGCTTTGAGCAAAAGAACTTGTAGAGTAGAGCCATTCATTTGTTTAGCCTTGCATCTAATATAACTTTTGCGATACACTACAAGTCTTGCTGAGTACACAAGTACTCAATCTTGCTATTATTGTTGGTTTAGAGTTTGCAGAAGAGCCGACGCCAAACGACGAGTTCTTTGCTCCCGGCACCGGAGGGTTTGGTGACGCGTCTATCTAGGCCTTGTTCCTTGTCTGTTGCCTACGGGATCAGATGAGCATGCTGTTGGACTTTTGCTACTATTACTATGTCTTCCGCTGCTATTTATTTTGCTTACTCTGATGACTACTTTTATTCGGCTAGTCGGCCATTGTTGTAATAGCTTAAGTAGAATACCCCTTTTGCTTTACTTTAGTATGTGTTTGTATGGATGTGATTGCCAACTGTTGTGAATGTGTGTGCTAGCCATTAATCCTGGGACTAGCACGGTATACACATAAGATCTTCGGGTATTCCACTCCCGGTGGTCTGACACCCACCACTTGGGGCAGCGGGCATAAGCCAAGGATCGTACGAAGCCCTACAACAAGAACTGGAGGACCTTTGTCGGGAGATGGCGGACCTCTGACATCCACCCGAGACGACTCTCGCAGCCTCGCTCCGGCCTTGGCCAACCACCGGAGCAGAGGCCGCCCCTTTGGCTCCAGCAATCGACCCTCCCGCCCCGTTGCTCTGGGGGGACCCTAACTCCCCGATGAGCATCGGACTGGAGACAGCCCGCTGGCTGCAAGGCTTCAAGATGCCAGAGGTCCCGCCCTTCGAGGGGTGCACGGACCCTTCAGAATTCCTCCGAGTATATGAGACCGCCATTGAGGCGGCCAGAGGCGACGACACTACGAAGGCAAAGAGCGTCACCCTCGCCCTCAAGGGCGTGGCGATGACATGATTCTTCACCATCCCCCACTCTATATATGCGTGGGAGTAGCTGTAGGACCTCGTCCGCAACAATTTCCAGGAAAACTACACAGAGCCAAAGGACGCGGGGCACTTGTTCGCGGTAAAACAGGCCCCTGGCGAATCCCTCCGCAACTTCTTCAAGAAATTCGTGGAGGTGAAATGTCAAGTGAAAGGTGTCAAAGAAACCTCCATTATGAACGCAGCCACATGCGGGCTCCGGAAGGGCCCCTTGTCGGAGAGCCTGGCACGCAAGCCTGTCCGCATAGTGACAGAGCTCTTTGACAAGATAGAAGAGTACGCCCGAGCGAAGGAAGATAGTACTCGGAGAGGCGCAGCCCCTGCTGCCCTAACATCCACCCCGAGTGTGCCACCTGCGAAAGAAGGGCCCATTGTCGCTTTCAAGGGCACCAACAGAAGATCGAGGAGGCCAACTAGAGGGGGGTGAATAGGCGGTTTTAAAAAAATTTCTTTCGCTAAAACTGATTTCTAATGCGAAAGCTAATATCAAAATGGTTTTGCACAATTAAAACCTAAATCAACTAGTCTTTACTAAGAGCGCCAACAAACAAAGACTATTGATAAACTAGCAATCATACAAATACAAGTAAGCAATTTAATTCTAGGAATGTAAATTGCAATAGAGTAAAGCACAAGAATGCAAACCACAATGACACGATGATGTTTTATCGTGGTGTTCGGAGACTTGCCGGTCTCCCCTAATCCACATTGAGGTAAGCCCAAACCAATTGGACTGGCTCCACAAATTAAGCCAACACCTCCGAGGTAAGTCCAACCACTTCGGAGATGGCAAGCACCACACCACTCACAAACTGTCCGGGTCTTCTCACAATCTTCTTTGAGAAGCTCATCGGCGCAACAACGCCACCACACCATCTAGGTGTCAGCAAACACCAAGAGTAACAAATCTTAGACTCTCACTTGAACTAATCAAGTGTCTAAGCTCAAGTAGATACACAATCCATTACCTAAGGCAACACATGCACTTAGGGTTTGGTCTCCAAGCTCACTAAGTGCAACAGAAGCACAAAAGAGATGAGAGGGCTTGCACTAGCTCAATGGAATAGAATGGGACTTCAACAACCTGCCCAAGGCCGGCCAAGGTGGGTATTTATAGTGCACACACAAAAACTAGCCGTTTGTAAAAGTTCTGCTAAAAAATTAGCCAGGCCGGCCAGATCAGAGGCATTCGCCGGCTCGATCAAGACCTCCTCCAACGGCTATAAACTAGCCATTGACACAACCACCGACCACCAACCAATGGTCGGTTAGACCGACCACCGGTCGAGATCAAGACAACGACGCCGGTCGACCGCCCAACAAAAATCCAAATGTGCATCTCAAAAAAAGTCGACCGTCCTTGACTGGGGTCCGGCCGACCGCCTCACAACAAAGGGTCGATCGGTCCAAAGAAAAACTCAGGATTTTGCATTTTGCTTCAACTCAATTTGCAAAACACATTTGCACAATTGATACGCGATGCAAACAAGGATACAAGTGAGATTCTCAACAAGTTGCAAAACACATTTGCCAACTTTTAGAATCACATCACAAGGAATAAGGTACATGGACTTAAACAATTTGCAAAACACATTTGTAAACTAAAGTCACATGTTACAAGGATAATACATGAGCTACAACTATTTGCAAAACACATTCGCAAATATTGGCAATATGCCAATATGAGCTAGAGCAAACACAATGAGCTATCAACACATGACTAACTCAAGCTACTAATCAAGACCCCTCTTAATAGTACGGCAACCTATACTAGCAATCTGGTTTCCAGCCAAACACCAAGACCGGTAAAAGACTAGGAACACATCCTTAGCCCTAACTAGTGATACCTTTGCCTTGCACACACACTTGAAGCTTGATGACGCACATCTTCACTTCAAATCCGGGTTCTTGACTTGAAAGCTCATCAACACATGATGAGTTCCTTTACTTCGGGATCTTGACATGATGCTCATTAACATATGATGACATCCATAATCCCGAGTCTTGACATGCATCAACATATGATGCATCATTCACTTGACCTCCATCAACACATGATGGGCCTTCTCTTTGACTTGATGATCAACTCATGATCATCTCTTCTTCTTGAATATCATCGACACACGATGATTTCCGTTTCTTCGAGTTCTTGATATGATGCTCATCAATCCATGATAACATCCTTTTCTTGAACTTGGCTTGATGATCATTAACACATGATGATCTTCTTCACTTCGGGATCTTGACTCGAACATCATCAACACATGATGATTTCCTTTTCTCCCGAACCTTGACTTGATGACAATCAACATATGATGCCATCCAAAGTCTTCATCACCCTGGAACATAACCTATTCATCCAACTCATGGAAAATTTTAGTTCCACAATATGATTATCATTAATTACCACGACATGCCATTAACTCATAATGGTGGGACAAGATATCACAATCTTTCCCTCTTTGGTGATTGATGATAATCACTTTAATTGCAAATAATTGAATAAATTGGTATGAGTATATACGAACTGCACAAGTTGAATATACAAAAAGATATGTTTCAAAGTAAAAATCCTTAAAGTATGTGGATAAAGGAATATGAATCAATACTAATGAAACCACAAAACATAGAGTGAACTCCCCCTAAATGTGTGCATACATAAATGTGTAATAAGAACATATGCACATATTCAAGTTAGACTTTTGGTGGAATTCAACCTATATTTTGGATCCGAGGAATGCAACAATATATAAGAATATGATGTCGAATACATACATCTTCGATTTTCACCTTTTAATCCAACTGAGACTAAACATGAGATATAGCAATAGAAGAGTTAGTCTCACAAATAGATTTATCATTATGAATGCATACCTGTTTAGATTTTTCCTTTTTTATCCAAGCTGAGACTAAACATGGTATAACAATAGAAGTGTTAGTCTCACAAGTAGATTTGTTATTGATAACCAAAACTCCATTAACACATAATGGCGGGTCTAGATTCTTCACTCGCCAAGCCACAAGCCAACGACTACTAGCAAAAAGGCCGGAACGTCTACCACGTAGACGGTGGCCCACCCCCGAGGGGGAAGGTGCGGAGGTCGTGGGGGCCGTGGCTGTGACCGAGGACACAGGTGGCTCGGCGGCCGTCCGCTCGGCAACCGCGCTGGCGCCGGAGGCCCTTCGCCATTTTGTGATCTCCACGGCGAAGGGTCACACGTGACCAGTGAGTGTCGCACCATTGCGCCCATGTGGGACTACATGAACCGGGAGCGACAACTAGCCGAGCGTGATGACAGAGGGGGTCGGCAACCAACTGCCAACCCCACCATCGAGACCCCGCATAGAAGGGGGCCGCGGGGAGCACAAGCAAAGGATCATAAACATGATCGCCGGAGGATTCTCGCTCGGTATGCCCTCAAAAAGACAACGTCGTGTGTACGCCCGACAGATTCACCAACTCGCAACATACCCGGTATCCAGCCCACCTCGCTACGCCGAGATACCAATCTCTTTTGGCCTTCGAAGATGCCCAGGATGTGTATTTCCCACACCAAGACCCCCTTGTCATCTCTGCCAACATCGCAGATTTCGAGGTTAGGCATGTCCTTGTCGACGGAGTAAGATCAACTGACCTCCTATTCGCAGGCGCCTTCGACAAGATGATGATCCCCCGAGATCGCCTGTCACCCCAGGCATACCCCTAATAGGCTTCGGGGGAAGGCCCATGACGGCCTTAGGCCAGATCGACCTGTCCGTCACATTCAGTGATGACTTTGCATCCCGAATCGAGGTCGTCAAATTTGACGTTGTTCAAATATCCTACCAATACAAAGCCATCCTCGGTCGGGCCACACTCAACACCTTCGGCGCCGTAGCCCACCACAACTACTGTGCATGAAGATTCTTGCACTAGAAGGTGTAGTCAATGTGCGAGGGGACCAGGACCTCGCAAGGCAGACAAAACTAGAGGCACTCTCGCCGGCCTGACACGTCCACATCGTCGGGGTAGACACGAGGGACCAAACAATATTGCCCTCAACAAAATGGGCGCCGAAGCCCAAACCAGAGGACCTACAGGAGGCATTCCTAGAGCAAACGGTGGCCCTCAGAGCTGAGCTCCCAGTCGAAGCTTGCAAAGCTATCCTCAAGGTACTCCGCAACAATGCGGACGTCTTCGCGTGGGGACTAGAAGACATCCCTGGGGTAGCTTGGGGGACCATCGAACATCGCCTGGTGGTCGGAACCAATGCACCCCCAAGAAACAAAAGCTGCGACGCATGTCGACGGAGCGACTGGAAGCAACAAAGAAAGAAATTGCCAAGTTACTTAAGGCAGGGGTCATCCAGGAGATCAAACACTCCGAATGGCTGACCAACCCCGTCTTGGAACAAAAAGGCATCGGCAAATGGAACATGTGCGTCGACTTCACTGACCTCAACAAGGCATCCCCGAAGGACGACTTTCCGTTACCCCGCATCGACCAGCTGGTGGACGCCACCTCGGGCTACGAACTCATGAGTTTCCTAGATGCCTACTCTGGGTACCACAAGATATTCATGGCCAAGGAGGATGAGCCAAAGACCGCCTTCATCACCCCCATCGGCACCTATTGGTTCACCCGCATGCCCTACGGACTGAAGAATGCGGGTGCCACTTTCACCCGGCTCATCACAAAGGTGCTGGCAGACCAGCTCGGCCGCAATGTCAAAGCCTACGTTGTTGATATAGTGGTGAAAAGCCAGTTTGCAAGCTCCCATACAGAGGACCTACAAGAAACCTTCATCAACCTCCGGGCGGAGGGGATCAAGCTCAACCCCGAAAAGTGCACTTTTGGGGTCAAGGTGGGCAAGCTCCTAGGATTCCTCGTATCCAAGAGGGGCATGGAGCCACCCCCCCCCCCGCGTAGTGCCCAGGAGATACAAAGGTTGATAGGGCGACTCGTTGCCCTCAGTCGCTTCCTATCCCACTTCGCGGAGTGCGCCTTGTCCTTCTTCAGGACTCTCCGAGGGACGGAGCTGTTCCGCTGGACGGACGACTGTTAGAAAGCGTTCCAGGAACTCAAAAAATATCTCGCCCAATTGCCAAGCCTAACCAGCCTGAAGCAAGAAGCGACCCTCTTACTATACCTCGGCGCCTCCTCATCGGTGGTGAGCGCGGTCCTTGTTCAGGGCAACAAGGGACAACACCCAGTGTACTATGTCTCAAAGGCCCTCTAAGGTGCCAAGATCTGATACACGGAATTGGAAAAGTTGGCGTATGCCCTACTCATGGCCTCGCGCAAACTCCGACATTACTTCTTGGCACACGCCATCACAGTCCCAACGTCTTACCCGCTAGCGTTAATGTTGCGGAACAAAGACGCCTCGGGGCGAATAGGAAAATGGGCGGCTGAGCTGGCGCCCTTCGACATCACCTTCATAGCACAGGCAGCCATCAAATCACAAGCCCTTGCAGACTTCGTGGCCGAGTGGACCCTGCACACCAAAGACCAGCAACCAACCAAAATCGAGGCTCCATGGACGATGTACACCGATGGATCTTGGTGCGCGGCCAGAGCTGGCGCGGCAGCCATTTTAGTTGCCCCGGATGGGCAGAGCGCGTCCCACGCCGCCCGTCTCAACTTCCCGATGACAAACAATGCCTCGGAGTACGAGACGCTGTTGTTGGGCCTCCGCAAAACTAAGGCGCCAGGAGCAATGCGCAGATCATCAAAGCGACTCCGCCTTGTGGCGAGCCACTTGACGATCGCTTACTGTGAAGAGGTTCCGAAATGGCCGCTTATCCGCCGCAGATGAGCAAAGATCAACACACTTCCTTGACATCACCGTCCAAGCAATACCTAGGGGCAAAAACGAGGCAGCAGATAAGCTGGCAAAAATGGCCAGTTCCGGCCAATACCCCCCACCCAAAGTCTTCTACGAGAAACTTAGCGCACCTTTGGCTGCCCAAGGGGCTGCGCCCAAAGCACAAGGGGATCCGCCCGAAGCACAAGGGGCTACGCTCGAAGCACAAATGGCTGGGCCCGAAGCACAAAGGGATGCGCACTCAGTGCTCCTTATTGCCGGGGCAGATTGGCGAGATATCATCATCAAGTACCTCCCAGGCGAAGAGCCCAAAGACGTGGCCGAAACAAGGCGCCTCCGGCATAGGGCCAGAAACTACCATATTATCAGCGGGGAGCTCTACAAGGGGGGCGTCTGCGCCCCCTTCTTACGATGCATGTCCCAAAAAAGAGGGCCAATCCCTCCTAAAAGACATCCACGAGGGCCTCTGCAGTACGCACCAAGTGCCCCGGGGCCTCGTAGGGAAGGCCTTCCGCCAAGGGTTCTACTGGCCAACAGCGCTCCAGGATGCACAGAATCTCGTTCAACACTGCCAAGGGTGCCAGTGGGCGAGCCGGAACATAAAAGCACCCTCGGTCATGCTGCATCCACTGCCTCCTGTCTGGCCCTTCGCATGATGGGGGCTAGATATCATTGGACCTTACCCGACGGTCAAGAGCAGCCTCCGTGTGAGGACCCCGAAATCAAATCCGTTTCAAGTAAAGAGATTACACCAAAGGCATAACTCTTAACAGAGAACGAGCCCGATTTCCAGTCCCCGGATATGTGTCTCGCATTAGCCCCCAAAATCAATGGCTAATGTGCACATATCCTAAACAACATTGTACACAGTCATAAAAAGTCATACATTATTTAAAGTGATTTACAAGACTAGGATTTAAGTTCATAAGTACATATGTGACCAAGCGGTCAACTAAACATAAACAAAAGTACACAGCGAAAATAAATATAAAACACCAAAAGATACCACCAAGTGTGCCAAATACCCGAAGGCGACTGAGTGGAGGTAGAAACAACATCATTCGTTAGCGTCGCCATATTCGGCGCTAACGGATGGATCGTAAGCATATTCGCCCTCACCTGCAACACAAATTAATAAAAGAAAGTGTATGATAGAGCCTATCCAAAGGATATGAGAATATACATGTTAGCGGTTGTTCAAAGGCGGGTTGTATTGGCATAAGTTTTGCATAAAAGCGACAGGTTTTAATTCTACACATTCTAATTTGCAAAGGCCATTTTAGTAAACAAAATTTGGACAAAAGACAACAAGTAATAACGTTATAATCATTAATCCAAACATATCAAAGTGGTTGTCCACTTTGATAAGCTAACACATATGGACACCCATCCATGCCGATAACCAGTTGTACCCATGTCAATTTTATTTCAAAGTCTAACGATGATGTTTATCAAAACCAAGTATTGTCCATAACCGGGGACACAGCTATTCGACTAGATTGAAAACCCTGCAGGGGTGTACATCTTTACCCACACGACTCGACCAGCCCATAAGCCTCTGGATAATGACACATTTCCTTTGGTATGTCGACTGAGTAGATCGAGATTTGGTACCTTTTTAGCAAGAACATTTTATTGAGTTGAAACACCCATGCGCGACGAATCCCGCTTAGTACAAGCTACTGATAGAACCTGCTAAGCGGGGCAAGCATGTTGTGTTGGGAATGCCGACCCAATGAACAAAAATTTAAAACTGTGCTCACTCTCACATATTAAATTGCAATCGGATCCCTATGAACATATGATCAAACACATATGTCCTCACACCACCTGTGTTCCAATCCAATAAAATCCTCTCCTTAATTGACCAAACCAGCCCCAATCCAGCGTGTGGTAGTACGAGTAGTTCTTGGTATGACAACCCAAAGTTCGGTCCTTAGTGATCCGGACAAGACTACCACAATACCCAATTCTTGTGCACGAAGGCACCCTCACTATCAATCACTTGTCCAGATCTAAACCATGGTTTAATAGATAAAATTTTGACTCAAACCTCAGATTCGAAGATCTGAACAAAGAAACAAAATTAAAATTGGTTCAGTGTTTCCCACGATTGATAGGATAACCCTATCGATCGAACTACCATAACTACTGACCTGCATGGCTAAGAAATTACATAAAGAATAAATATACCAACACATGATACCTAACTTAAGTATAAATGTATTGAGTGATTGAGGGTAAGCCACAATGATTAGGACATAGCTAACCAGACTAACAAATTATTGATACACCAAAATAGCATGAACGCAATTATCATAGCATTTCAAAATACTAAATTACTAAAACTGGGATCAAAATGATGTAAGAAGATGCTTGCCTTGCTGATATTCCACTTGTTCCTCCTCCGGATTCTCATAAATATATTCACTTGTGTTGGGCAATTCAGAATCTAATAATAACAATAATAATAACAAATAAACACTGAGAAAATATCAAAATGCCGAAAAATGCATGAGAAATTTATAGTAGTGAGGTTCTGATTTTAAGTGAATTTAGGTGAAAATTTTAGTTCATTTGGAGTTCATTTGAATTTTCTATGAATTTTACAAGGTTAAAATCTTTAATGTACGATTAATTTAATTATCAAATTTTTATGTAACAGATACATATTACAAAGTTATTCCAGATTAAGGTTCAGTAAAAATTAAAGCTAACAAAATTTATTTCACTTGATTTGGAGTTAAAATGAATTACTTATGAATTTTTGAAGTTTAAACTATTTTCAGTGTAAAAGTAATTCATTTCGGAATTTCAAAATGGCTTTAATACTTTTCATACACAGCTGAAGTTAACCACAGTCACTTACACGTGGGGTCTGATGCACAATATTTATTCTTTTTATTTAAGACCAAAAGACCCCGCCTGACATGTGGGGTCCACATGTCATACTCCCGATCCATAACATAGTGTATGAGCTAGAGGTTCACGAGTTGGGTCTATGGTCCACGGGTGGAATCACTATGCACTTAAGTGGGCGGGCCCGCATGTTAGCGACACTAACTCAATCCTGTTTTCTTTAACTCCTTTATTTCTGTGCACGACCCTACTAGTGAGCGACACACCGCACTAAATACTTAACATCTAATGATTGCTTAACCCTAAACCGACAACAATTAGCGCTAATTATTTCTCTACAGCACTGGTCAGAAATCTGACAACAGAGGATTTCGTCACCGCGAGCTTGCTCGACGGCTAGGCGGCGCGATGGTCCTCAATGGCGTGAACTAAAGCCCAAAATGGACTCACAGTAACCTTGCAGTTCTAGTGGTGGTCGGATTTTGGCCAGTGACGAACCCTAGCGGCGGCGCGACGTGGAGAAGTGGCGGTGTAACTATGGCACATGTAGCCAAGCTAACCCGTGCGCGTAATGAGCTATCAAATGAGTGCAAAAGCATCCTTAGAGTCCAGTGAGCCTACCAGGACCAAGGAGATGGCCGGAGGAGCTCGGTGGTTCACCAGCGACAAAGGCTCCCACATGGAGAAACACGCCTAAGTAAAACCACAAGAAATGGGTGATCAGAATTACTTCTGAGAGCTAAGGAGATACTCTAGATGAAAGGAATTGGCCCAAAGCTCGCCGTACCGAAGATGGAGATGAAAGGGGTACTTTCGGCTGGACTTAAAAGAAAAACAAATTCTCGAGCATCCTGTTAACAAAAGAATGAATTGATTGAGGGGTTTTACTCTTTATACCCTAGGACATGAGATGACACACCAAAAAATGGAAAGAACTCACCGGATGCAACAATGGCACGATGAATGCATTCGGTGCACGCTCTGAGCAACCAAAAAGACACCTTAGGGTTCCAAGAGCTACAGACAAGATCAAGGTCTCAAATTAGCCTGATGAACATGGCATGGAGATAGAAGAATAAGGGCATAAGAATGAGAGGTTAACTCTCAATGTACACGATGAATGGTCGAGTTCTTCTATTCGGTCGAGAGAATGAGCTCGAGATTTTGAGGAGCTCAATCAACAGAAAATCACCTGGGTCTCTTCGTGGTACCTTGGTACTTGATGGCGTAGCTGACGATGAGTTTACGTGGCTTTGCATGGACGAAACCGCTCGGACGAGCGCCACCTTAGGCTTGGCTGCGCAGGAGCTGGCGCGGAGTTAAGCGGCGAAGCAGTGGAGATGGAGCTGATGGGTGGGGTCGAGTCGTCAGAGGCTTGGCGAAGTGGCACGCCAGACTAAGGTACGTGCGAGCTGGTGTGGTCTGATCAAGTCAGTTGGTTTGAGTTGGACAATCCGAATGGGTTTGGGTCAGGTCCTGTAGGTTGATCAGATTAAATTCAAAGTTCAAAAGTTTGACCAGTGTGTTAAAAATAGAAAATAAATTTATAAAAATTTAATTTTTTTAGAGATGATAGTGGGATGATATAGACCCCACATAAATTTCCAAACATCACTATTGACAATTTAAATACTTAATTTAAAATCTTTAACCGAGTAGGCTTATTTAAAGAGCCTAGATTTTTACTAAGGTCAAGATGAACCCTAAAAATTTTACAAAAATTATATTTATTCTTAATAATTAATATAGTATTTGATTAAATTAATTTCTAAGATTCTTTACAAGCATTTACTTAAATTTTCTTTTGGAGTTGCATTTCAAGTTTTGAATTTGACTTGATTTTGAGATTTTTCAAATGCAACAATTTGTGCACATGCTCCAAAATGACATGTATGCTCATGAAATGCATATAATTACCATTTATTTAAAATGAGGTTGTTACACTCCGCTTCGCGTTCGTCGCCATCGAATATTTCTCCAGATGGGTCGAAGCCGAGCCAGTCGCCAATATCACGGCTGTAGCAGCACAACGGTTCGTATGGAAGAACATAATCTGCCGGTATGAGGTACCGCACGACATCGTCACGACAACGGCACCCAATTCAACTTAGAGGCATTCTGAGCATTTTGCCAAAACCTGGGTGTAACAATATGCTTCGCATCCGTCGGACACCCCGAGTCCAACGGAGTAGTCGAGTGGGCCACCAACAGCTTACTAGAGGGCCTGGAAAAATGCCTCACAGGACTCCCAAAGGGAGTCTGGCTTGAGGAGCTCCACAAAGCCCTATGGGCACTCCGCACATCACCAACAAGGGCTATGGGCTTCTTCCCATTCAAGCTCCTCTTCAGTGACGAAGCCATGACCCCAAAGGAGTTCACGGCCAAGTCCCTCCGAGCAACGGCTGAAGCCAACCGGACAAGGCAGGAGATCTCCCTTGACCTCCTCGAAGAACACCACGTACATGCCATATAAATCATGTCCAAGTACAGTGAAGGCGTTGCACAGGCATACAACCGAAAGTCAAGATCCGCCCCCTGGTACCAGGCAACATAGTTCTCAAGTGAGCCGCAAATCCCGCAACCATGGGCAAGCTAGAGTCCAAATGGGAAGGGCCATACATCACCGCCCGCAGCACGCGGGCCGGTTCCTTCTACATCACTACACCGGAGGGACAGCAGTTGGACCACACATGGAATGCAAAAAGACTCTAGAAGTTCTATCCTTAGGGCCTATGTAAAAACCGGCTACGCCCGGGAAATCACCCCATTGCCCTTATGCAGCGTAGGCATGTACAAAAACAAATGTACCTTGTGGCATGTTGCCCTCGTTCAATGAAAAAGCAGCAACAGGCCACAACAAATGCATCACGCATGGCCTTCGGCCCCAGTGCACACCGATGCCCTCCGTAGGCATGAGTGTATAAACAGACACCGCGCATGACCTTCGGCCCCGGTGCACATCGATGCCCTCCGCAGGCATGAGTGTATAAACAGACACTACGCACGGCCTTCGGCCCTGGTGTTGTAACGTCCCGTTTGTCCTAGAGTTTCTTGCTAGATTTCAAAACTAAAAAGGAACCATTTGGTTTGCTAAGTTGCTCAAGCTTAACTTGGAATTTTGGAAATTTGGGAGCTTAACTTGAACTAACCAAACCTCAACTAAGTCCTTTTGGTTTGTGTTCTTTGTCCTTTTGGGGTTCTCTGGTGCTCTCTGGTTTTAGTTCTCTTTTCTGTGTTCGCCTTGTGTGCCCTTTGGTTTAGTTCGTCCTTCTCTGGACCTCCTCGTTCTCTTTGGATCACCCCCGTGTCTTCTCTTGACCTCCCTTTCCAAGACCTCCTTGTCTTTGGTCCTCCTCTTGCCCAGACCTCCTTTGTGGGTCTTGGACCTCCTCTCTTGGGTCTTAGACCAGCTCGGGTTTGTGTTTCAAATGTCTTTGAATCTTGAAATTCAAATTCGGGTGATTCTCGTGTCCTTTAGGACCTCCCCTCGTCCATTTGGGCCTCCCCCGCATCCGTTCGAGCCTTCCGCTTGATCCAGACCTCTATCGCTTTCATATCGTTTGATTTGTGTTGGACGGTTTGATCTTGTTGGCTTGTTCGCTTGGTCTGAACGGCCCAACCGTTTTGGCCCGTTCGATTGAAATATGAAGGCTCTCGATCCTTCGCACTTTGTTTTGCTGCCGCGGACCTCCCCACCCCCCTTGTTTTTGATCTTGACCATCAGGACCTCCCCTTTGTGGATCTGACCGTCAGGACCTCCCCTTTGTGGATCTGACCGTCAGGACCCCCCCCTTTGTGGATCTGACCGTTAGGACCCCCTCTTTGTGGATCTGACCGTCAGGACCTCCCCTTTGTGGATCTGACCGTTAGGACCTCCCCTTTGTGGATCTAACCGTCAGGACCTCCCCTTGTAGATCTTGACCGTTAGGACCTCCCTCGAGAGATCTTGACCCTCGGACCTCTTGTGAATTGTGAGCAGGTCTTTTGGACCTCCTGTCCTCAGGACCTCCTCGTGCCTTTTGGACCTCCCGTCCTCATGACCTCCTCGTGTCTTTTGGACCTCCTGTCCTCAGGACCTCCCTGTTGTCTTTTGGACCTCCTATCTTAAGACCTCCCTGTTGTCTTAAGGACCTCCTGTCCTCAAGACCTCCTTGTGGTCAGTACCTCCCTTTGAGGTCACGACCTCTGGTCGTTATGCAAGGACCTCCCTTGCGGGTCAGGACCTCCCCCTAGAGGTCAGGACCACTGATCTTTTGCAAAGACCTCCCTTGCGGTTGAGACCAACCCTTTGACTGATCTGTTCTCTTGAGTTTGACTGGCCCCACTTGTCAGCCTTGCTCACTTTTCCCAATTCTTCCGCCTCAAAACTCTGTGCACATTTAATGGCTATTGTATCACATTAAATGCAATCACATCTGAGGTACTTTGTTTTATTCTTTTGAGGGCATACACTGTCCTAACCTTGTCCTGTCTACCACCGATCTTTGACACGTTTGCTCAAGCCCCTCATTGTTTCTCCACCAGCTCCGGCAATAAATAGCCTGGGCATGCCTCCCTTTGTCACCTTTTTGCTTATTTCTAACTTCCTTGCTCTCACCTAGTTTTCTCCGTGCTCAAGACCTCCCCAAGGAGCTCTCCGAGGATGTGCTGTGCCTCTTGTTTTCTAGTTTTGGCTGAGTTTGTTTAAGCTCTTTTTAGTCTTCTTTTAAGTTCTTTGCTTGGAGCTGGTTTGCTTATTAGGTTCTTTGGCGAACGTGTAGATCCCGAGTTTGAGGAGGAGTACTTGGACCCAGCAGTTTCTACTGAAGGCTCACCACTGCTCAACGAAGGCAAGTCGCAGACCTTTGATCATATTGAGCCTAGCTTTTCAAATGTATTTTGCTTTACTTAATCATGCATGGCTATTTTTATAAGAAATGGTTTGGGCAGTAGATAATTTCCTACTTGACAATATGCCTCCTTGGATAATTGTATTTGACATGTTGACATGATCCTCTTGGATGCCTTAGAATGGATATTTTAGTTGGTATTGTTTGGTATTGCTAACATGGGACCGTATGTTTATGCTTAGCCCTGCTTTAGAACCGCGGGTCTTGAGAATCATGCTTCATCTTTAATAACTTGACTAATGGAACTATGGAATCTGTGGTTGATGCCACTATTGAGCAACTATGGCGGGATGCCGTAGCTGTGTTGATTGTGGTGCGAGGCCACCTTGTTAAAATTTGTTCTGCCAAGACCAGGATAGTCTGTTGGCTAGGTGAACCCAAAATATTTTCTTACTCAGGCAAGTGATCGTGCAGTAAAGGGGGTGCTATGCGCACACTGGGATGTGGAAGTCTTGCCTGAGTAGCAATTAAGGACTTAACTTTGGGTTCTGTTGATCTGGGCCTTTCAATGCAACCACAAGACCACTTCATGGGGGTGGTCTGGGCCAAATAATTAGCATTGAACTGGCTTGGTTCTGTTGTAGTGGAGCGTGCTGATTTGCTGGCGCAAGAGGGGACACGAATCTGGTGGGGGTTGCAGCCCAACCGGAAGCGAAACCTTAGCGGACAGCTCCGAGCCAAATCAAAGCTTTGTAACGGCCTTGTCGCGCTCTCTAGACTGCTCACCTTCGGAAGTGAGCAAAGGGTTTCGACAGGAACCCGCTCCACTAGAGAGGTCGTGAATTGTGGGTAAAGTTGTACACCTCTGCAGAGTGCAAAATCTATTCGAATAGCCAAGTCCTTGGTCATGGACATGCCCGGTGAAAATGGTGCAAGGGGTAGACCTTTCAAAATTTGTGTTCCGCGGCTGGCTTGGGATGTCTACAAGTATTCTGGGTGGCTCCGAGTGCCTGTGATGTCCTCGGTTGGTCGTGGAGGTTTTGTGAACCCTAGGGTGGTCCAGGGTGCTTCGGAGTTGGTGCTCCAGGGAGGTCCTGGAACCTAGGGTGGTCCTCGGGAGCTCTAGAGTTGGTGCTCCAAAGTGGTCTTGGAAGAGGTCTTTGTCGTGGGTGCAGCCAGACCTTCCCCAAGCGGCTTTGGTAGTGAGTGGGTGCTCACTCCTTTCGTTTCAAACAAATGTATTTATGTATTATTGTTTTAACTTGAGCTTTGCAATCTATACATGTTATTTACTGTCAAATATTGCAACTAACCCTACAGCTCTCATTGTTAAGCCAATGCATGGATATTATTTGCATAATTGTTTCCCTACGATTTGCTGAGTACATTCAAAGTACTCATGGCTGTAAGCCCTGTGTTAAAGCAGTGGTCGAAGATGAACAAGTGCAGGGATGCTCAGACCTCTTCGAGGAGGAGTTCTTTGATGACCCAGCCGTCTAGGACGTCTTCCACTCGACAGCCTGTGGGCTTGCAGGGTGGCTTTGTGCGCTCTTTGCCGTTCCTCTGTAAAGTTCTTTTGTGTCGGTTTTTGTAAGCCCAAGTTGGCAACCTCTATAAGCAACCTTGACCATAAGGTCTTTATTTAATATATGTTAATTTGTCTGCTTTATCTGTTGTTTGGCCATGTGGTTGTGATTACACCTATGTTGTTTGTGCAAGCTAGCTTGGAATCCTGGGACTAGCTCAGTGCACACTGTCCAGACCTCCAGGAGATCTTCGAAGATCTCCTGAGAGGTCCTGGCGGACCTCCTCTCAGTGTATACTTGGAGGACCTCCCAGAACCTCTGGGTGGACCTATCGGACCTCCCTAAGAGGTCCTGGGAGATGTTTCCTAGTGCATCCCGAGAGAGGTCCTCACAGGTGCACACCGATGCCCTCCACAGGAATGAGTGTATAAACAGGCACCGCGCATGGCCTTCGTCCCCGGTGCACACTGATGCCCTCCGTAGGCATGAGTGTATAAATAGACACCATACATGGCCTTCGGCCCCGGTACATACCGATGCCCTCCGTAGGCGTGAGGGTATAAACAGGCACCGCGCATGGTCGTCGGCCCCGATGAACACTAAGGCCCTTCGCAGGCAGGAGTGTATAAACCGACACCGCGCATGGCCTTCGGCCCCAGTGCACACTGATGCCCTCCGTAGGCACAAGTGTATAAACAGACACCGCGCATGGCCTTCAGCCCTAGTGCACATCGATGCCCTCCGCAGGCGCGAGTATATAAACAGACACTGTGCATGGCCTTCGGCCTCGGTGCACACTGATGCCCTCCGCAGGCACGAGTGTATAAACAGACACCGCGCATGGCTTTCAGCCCTGGTGCACACCGATGCCCTCCGCAGGCATGAGTATAAACACCCCGCGCATGGGGCCTCCCCGGAGCCCTATCTAAAAAAGTGGGGGACAACGCGAGGCTTCGCCTCCCCCTCACAAAAAATTTTAGGGCTCCCCGGAGCCCTATCTAAAAAAGTATGGGGGACGACGCGAGGCTTCGCCTCCCCCTCACAAAAATTTTTAGGGCCCTTGGAGCCCTATCTAAAAAAGTATAGAGGACGGTGCGAGGCTTCGCCTCTCCCTCGCAAAAATTTTTTAGCGCTCCCCGGAGCCCTATCTAAAAAAGTATGGGAGACGGCGTGAGGCTTTGCCTCCCCATCGCAAAAAATTTAGGGCTCCCCGGAACCCTATCTAAAAAAGTATAGGGGACGGCGCGAGGCTTTGCCTCCCCCTCTCAAAAAATTTTAGGGCTCCCCGGAGCCCTATCTAAAAAAATATGACGGACGGCACGAGGCTTCGCCTCCCCTTCACAAAAAAAATTTAGGGCTCCCCGGAGCCCTATCTAAAAAATTATAGGGAACGGCGCGAGGCTTCGCCTCCCCCTCTAAAAATTTTTTAGGGCTCTCCAGAGCCCTATCTAAAAAAGTATAGGGGATGGCGCGAGGCTTCGCCTCTCACACGCAAAAATTTTAGGGCTCCCCGGAGCCCTATCTAAAAAAGTATGAGGGACGGTGCGAGGCTTTGCCTACCCCTCGCAAAAAATTTTAGGGCTCCCCGGAGCCCTATCTAAAAAAGTGGGGGACGACACGAGGCTTCGCCCCCCTCGCAAAAAATAAGCCAAAACAAGCAACAATCATACATTCATCACCACCTCACAGCATACAAGGGCCAAGCAGCACGACTCCTATAATAAAAATACGTTACAAATACATAGCCCTGCAACATACGAGACAACATGACAACAAGCGTCTACAAACGGTTACACATCTCAACCTCGTTACATAACCACACTCGGTATAACATACAAACACACGGGACAACCTTGCTACACAGCCACACTCGGTATAACATACACACGGCGCGGCCGCGGCACAACTACGGAACGAAGTCCCACACCTTCGTGCGCGTCGTCCACTCTAGCAGCTCCTCATCGGAGGGCCCCGTCACCATAAACATGAGATATTCATCCTCTGTGCTCCTAGGGGAAGCTCCCAGGGAGTCCTCCACTGCCGAATTCGCACCCTCGACCGCACACTTTGGCAACCCCCAGAAAGCCCTAATCTCTTCACATGCTCTCGCCACTTTACGCTCCTGAAAAAGCCAGAATTCCTCCATGGAGCCACCGGATTCGCTTTTTTCCACCGTTGCCACTTGGCGCCATGGTAAACTACACCCCGGTAGCACACCCACAGGGGCCAGATGGACAGGAGGCTGTGCTCATCCTTCGACCCCCGCGTGGGGGCCATAGCCTTAATCCCCTACCCTTTGGGGGGTCGGGGCCCCCACAGAGCAGGGCATTTAAACAGGCGCCATTCGCCCTGCATAGGTCGGCAAGGACAGGTATAAACAACCAAAGCCAGGAACACGAGCATCATTCGGAAATCTCATTTCATTAAAAACAGAGGTCCTTACACAAAAGAGGCCAACCTCTACACAAAAAACCGCTCTGAGGCACGACAGACAAAGGCAGAGTGAGGACAACTACAAGCAAACTAAAGACCCTAGCCTTCTAACCGCGGTAATATAAAAAAGTTTGAACCGCTTCAGGTGGGCGGGGGAGGGGGTCACACCTTATCTCTGTGGGTGGACCCCCGCTTGTCGACCTCTGTGTCCTCCGCCAAAGCTCTTGTCGGGGCCTTCCCCTTCCCCTGTTGGGCCTGGACCGCCCGGATAGACTCACTCCGCCACGGTTTCATGGCCGCAAAACATCCAGAAATCCTGCCGCAGGACTTTGCTAACCTTCTGCGTCCGACGTTGCGCAGTGGCAACCTCCTCAACAGTTGCCACTGCAACAAACCGGGCATCAAGGGCATCCTTATGAGCACACCCCACCTTGTCAAGAGAGGCCAGGATCGTTAACCAAGCGACCTTCGCGCAATGATCACCATATGTAACAGCCTCAGCTTCAATAAATAGTAATAAGATGCTGTTCATAGCATCACTATTCATTTTGGCAAACTGGGCATTATGTTACAATCTAACTTCCCCAATTTCTAGCCAAAAATCCAAAACTTGTTTGAAGCTTCAAAAGAAAATTACAATCAATGTTGGTATTAAGACCGGGAAGAATTTTTATAAAAGACTAAATGGATTATCTTGACTAAAAATAATTTTTGTTAAATTCCTAAAGATTATTTTGGCTTTGAGAAAAATATTTGTCTTTAAATAAACCTATTCGGTTTAAATGAATTATTTATGTATTTCGAAATGAGAAACAGTGGTTTCAAAAATTTATTTGGGGAATATATCATCCCAGTAGTAATTCTGCAAAATTTCATACTTTGACAAATTTATTTGCTATTTCTTAAGTCCCGGTCAAACTCTTGAAGATTTGAATTAGGATTGGTCAACTCTTCCAGCCTAAATCTTGTCTCTGGCACTGTAGCGACCCGAGTCCATCTAGGTTGGGTCTAACCCAGCGCGACATGGTCTAGCCCTGTCACGTTTGGCACGGGCTTGAACCTCGGGTGAGTATGAGCCGTCGATTGCTTTGATTAACGGACAAGATCTGCGGCGCCGTGCGGGTCATCCAATCTCGCGAGCGATTTCCACCGTTGGATTTCCATCCAACAGTGCCCAGCCTTGCCTCCAAAGACCCTAGCGCGTCTCCAAATCTCAGCCGTTAGATTTTCTTGAACGGACTGGATTTAGTGGGCCGTTTGGACCATCCTAATCAGCCATCTAATTTTGACCGTAGGATCTAAATCGTGCGGCGCACAATTATCGGGCTATGCCATTTTTAGGTGGCAGGAGCTGGGATATGTGTGAGCCGTTGGATCCTCCATGAGTGGGCCAGATCTTGTGGGCTGTTCGGACCATCCGAACCCCACATTAATGTCCACCGTTGGTTTTCTATCGAATGGACTTGATGTATTGGGTCGTTCGGACCACCTCATCGTCCCTTCAATCCTAGCCATTGAATTCAGATCCAACCGTTCGGTCCTTTTTAATTCAGAACTTAAGGGCGCACATTAAAGGGCGACCATTAGATTCTGATCGTATGGCGCCGCTTTAACCCGCCTGCGCCTAGGACCCAGATCTCGCTGTGGCCGTTGGATTAGCATCGTGCGGCCCATTTTGGAGGATACCGGTTAGATCTTAACGCCCTGATCTGTCGCAGCCGCTCGTTTCTATTCTAACGACTGTTGTTCCTTGGCGATTGCGATGTTGTGTGCGTTGCTGTGACTGACTTTGGGACCCACTCGTCAGCGACGTCTCTCTCTCTTCCTCCTCTCGCCTGTGTGCCGTCGCCGACTTCATCGCCGGAGCGGTGGCATTGCACAGTAATTGGGCGAATATCCTTTTGGAATTTGGCATCAAACTGCCACCTCATCAGTTCTGGAGAGTTCTCGCTTGCTCCAGGACATCAAGCCCTATATAAACCCTAACTGTTGGAGCTCTACCATTGTTGACCGAAAAGAGCTTCTCAAGTTCTTCCTTCCTTCTTAGTGAAGCTTCCTTACTCTTACCTTTGTTCAGCTATAAGCATGCCTAAATCTCATATTAATGTGGATTTCGGGCATCCATTGTAGGGTTGGACAAAGGTTTGCTCTCTGTTGTCTTAAGCCAGTTGGAATACCATCTCGGTGAAGTCTTGCTCCGGTGAGTTAGACTCCATTCCTTCCTGCAAGGAACGTGTAGGGTGGTCTGTAGAGCCTAAGTCTTTCATTGTTCTCGTTTTGGTCAGACCAGTGAAGAGGACTTTGGATCCTTACTGTTTTGATCAAGAACTTGACTTCATCCACTCCAGCTGGTAAGTTAAGACTTTAATTCTTGTCACCTTGAGCACTTAAAGGATGTCAGTATCTCGCATGAGCCATCCACTTGTTCCTATAATACTCAAACCTTCTTTAAACTGAAAAGTTATTTTTATAACTTTTCGGTCTTTCATATCGTTTTCAAGATCCAGGGTTTCTCTTGCTAGTATATCAGCTTATTTAGGTCTTAGCTAAACCCTAGTATCATAAGTAGTTTTTCTTTTATTTCTCAATATCACCAACTTGTTTACTGATGCAAATTCCTTCTCTGTTGGCTATTGTCGGGCAAAACCGACAAGAGTCACATTCTTCTTGTCTTTCTGTAATCTGGCCGATTAAGGTTAGTAAGAGTTGGCCTAGGGTATTATCTACTCCTTAGATCAGCTTTAACTTCCATTCAAAATCTTTGCTTGGTGCATACCCAAATTCACCAAAATAGGCAGTTTGTATCTTTGCTGTTTTGCTATTGGTCAGCCCGACAACATGCACAGCAAGCTCCTTAGTTTCTTACTTTTGTCACTTTGTGCTATTAAATGATGAGTTAAATCGCAGTATCAGTTTTGAATACTCTTAGTCTAAGAAAAACAATTTACTTAAATACATGTTTAAATCAGCCAACCATTCTTTCGTAATATGTCCTGTTTCAGTTGTAAAAATCAAGTCATAATCCTTGTTAAACTCTAATTTTGATAATTAGTATTAGCGAAGTTATTAAGTAGGCTATTATCCTTACTTAGATTAGATGTAGCTTAAGCATGTTGATAAGTATGCATTAAGCTATTGATCATGCATTCTTTCTCTATGTTACATTCTCTTGCCATTTTCTTGTTTGTTCATTGGATTTTATTTGACTTTTAGATTCTCGGTTCTTACAAGTATTTGATTCCATCCTCGAGCAACAAGAACCCGAACAAGAAGTTATTTATTATTACCAAGGCAAGCATCCTCTCTGCACCATGTTGATCCCAATTTTTGGAACTGTAGATTTACAAAATACAGTGACATTGTGCATGCAAATTTTCTAAAAAGATATTTGTGATCTGTCTCTAGGTAGTTACAACCCAATCTTTGTGGCTTACCTTAAATTTGATCATACACGCAACCTAAGGTATTGTTGTATTAAAGTATTTAGGGTAGAAATATGCTTAGCCATGCAGTCCTTAGAACGGTAGTGTTTGGCAAGCTTATCTTGTCAAACATGGGAACAACAAATGAATTTAATTTATTTTGATCCTTTGTTCAGTTTATTTAAATCAGAAATGAATTTAAATCTTGTTTAATAAACTGGATTTAAATCTGGACAAGTGGATGCTAGTGATGGTGCCTTTGTGCACGAGAATTGGGAAATGTGGTTGCCTTGTCTGGATTGATTAAGGACTGAACTCTGATGGCCCAATTCAAGCCCCAACGTATTTCCACACGCGATGTATGGGCGCTGTTTGGTTAAGTAAAGGGTTGATGTTATTGAGTTGAAAAACAGGTGGATAAGTGCATATGTGTAGGATTTCGTATCCGTATCATATGTTCTTAGGGGCGAGGGCATTTGTAAAGGTTACGTGCTCATAAGGGCCCGATTTCAATCTTATATGTACGGGCGAGTACAAATTTTTATTTGTGATTGAATCGGCGTTCTCAACGTAACATGTGTGCCCCCGGTTATCAAGCTCTATCAGAAACTTATTTTAAGCGGGATCAGGTGCACATGGGTGTTTCAACTCAATAGTGTCAACTTGTTGAAAAATACCAAATCTTAGTTTACGTACCAAGATACCAAAGGCGTGTGCTATTATTCCGGAGGCTTACGGGCTAACTAAGTCGTGTGGGTAAAGATGTACACCCCTGCAGGGTTAAAACTATTCGAATAGCCGTGTCCACAGTTACAAACAACACTTGAATTGATGTCACCTGTATAGATTTTGAAATAAATCCTGTTTTGGGTATTATTTCGGCATGATTGGGGTCATGCAATGTTTGATGGTAAACAGTCACTCTATTATTGTTATTATTTTTGGATTATGTTCTCATTTACTTACTGATTTAGTCCAAATTGATTTATAAAATCGCTTTATCAAAACTTATTAAGTGTAGGTTAAGATGTATCGCTTTCTGCAAAAGAGAACCATTATAACCTTTCTGTTGTTAACCTTATGCATGTACCATTTCTAATCCTTTGTATAGGTTCTACCAGACATTTTTATTAGTTTGTGTAAGTCTTGCTGAGTACCTTCCGTACTCAGGTGCTATAACCTCTTGTTGCAGGTGAGGATGGTTATCTGTATGAGATGCCCGTTAGCGCCGATCCGGGTGACACTAACGAGTGAAGCTAGTTCTAGTCTCCACGCAATAGCCTGTGGGTGATGGGGCCATTGGTGGTCTTTTGCTGTTTAATGTTGGTTTCCACTGCTAATTTTTGTTGTGGCCCAAGGTCACTTGGTACTATAGATGTCCAAACCGACTTGTAAACCCCAGTGTGTAATTATGTAAATATTGGTCTTGTATGTGGGATGCAATGTTGTTTAAGGATATATGTGCAATAGTCTTAACCCTGGGAACTATTGTGATTCATATATCCGGGAACCTAAATATTGGAATTGTTACTTGTTATGATTATGCTTCTAGTATGATTTTTAATGAGGGAATTGAACAGTTCCTTAATTAAGAATTATGCTACCAGTATAATTTTAATTCGGCACATTTCCAATATTTGAGGGTCCTGACACCATACGCGCGAGCCGCGAACAGGCACACTTCCTCGGCACGCCGGAGATGCTCCAAGGTTATATCCATCTCCGACGGCCGATGACGCCTCGGAGGAGGCACAGTGCCAAGCTCTGCCACAGCTCCCTCGAGAGCCTCCATTGTCCCCAGGCGGAAAGACCAACGGCGTTTGATAGCTCCCACTCCGCCTAGATCTCCTCCTCAAGAGCTGCCTGGACGCCCCGCAGAGTCTGCATATTGCCTTGAAGAGTGGTGCGCTTCGTTTCCAGGCTCGCCACCCAAGCCTCTAAGGCCTTCACCCTCTTAGCAAGGGAGTCGCGTTCGGCACTCAGGGCGCCGCTCCGGGCATGCTCCGCATCAATCCTCTTCTGAATCTCGGCAAAGCCTTCAGACATGTCCTTGTCCATCGCCCGCGACAGCATCAACGTCTACATGGGCAGTAGAACGCCAAGATAAGTGGAGGACGAAAAGAGGGGATACCACAAAAAACCAACCTTTATGGCATTTGCCTCGACACTTCGGAACATGTCCTTCAGCAATGTTTTCCGAAAGAGTTCCCAGACAAGGGGTGGGGCAGCGAAGTCAGCGACCACCCCGAAAACACTAGCAACGCCCTCACTGACCTTAAAGTCGGCGCGGTAGAGAGGACCTAGGTCCACCGCGCCCATAGCAGCCGGGGCGGATGCTGTCGATGGCGTTGCCTTGGAACCCGCCGAAGAGGAGCCATCGTCACCCGCCTTGCCTCCGTTGCTCACCGCTGCACCACCAGCAAAAGTCAGATCGACTCCCCGACAATAATAATGAAACAAGATGCATACCAACGGGTGACCGCAGTGTAGAGGGCGCATCACCGATGACTTTGGCACCCCCTCCGTAAACACGCGACGGGGTGTTAGCGCTAGAGGACTCCTCGACAGCAAGGTGTGTTACACCAAACGTGCCTCTCGCCTTGTCTACCTCTGACATAGTTTGCCCAACATCCTCCGCTTCGGCACCCTCCATGGGCGAAACAGCACGCTCATTGGACAAGGAGCTGAGGAACCCAGAGGACTCCACCCGCTTCGGGGTGCCCTGTGCCACCCTCTTAGTTGGCCACTCCGTCGCATCCTCCACACAACGGGAAGGGCCAACGACGTCCTGAGGGCAAGTGATGCGTAGTGGGGCCGCCGCGATCGGCCCCACGCCTTCGATCTCGGGCATGCGAGCACGTTTATTTTTTCTCACGTTAGGGTCCGGACGCTCGGAAAGATGAACCGACGCGCCGTACGCGCGGCTCAAGCGTGCCTCCCTCACAACCAAACGATGCTTCGCATGCTCTTCGCCCATGTAAGGGCCTAAGAGTAGCTCAGCAGCGCACGCTGCTTCGGCGATGGGCGCAACTAGCAAAACAACCAGGTTCTCATTAGTTTAAACAGCGTACAAAATTGGGTAGGAAGCAAGAAAAAAGGAAAGCCATACCTTCACGCCCCTTCACAGTAAGGACCGGGAACCCGGACTTCGAAGCCTCGAGCTCCACGCTCCACTCCTTGGCCAAAGGCCAGATTCCAAAGGCACAAAACTCCTCCACAAGATCCCGCGTGGAGAGTCGCTTTGTCATATCAGCAGGAGATGGAGGAGGGCCTCCTCCCTGTGGAGGTAAGGACAATCTCGAGAGTAGAGTTAAGCTGTATCAGTCCACCTAGAGATTGGAGACCGTCCTTCGCCGGACAAGTATGATAAAACCACCTCCGCATCCAATCCGTTTCCCAACGGTTGCGCGCTGCTGGGGCGGGGACATACATCTGGCACCACACCTTGGGCTGGAAATTGACACTGCCAAAGTTAAGTGCCTCGCCTGTGCTTTTCTTCTTCTTCGGCTGGCAGCGCCCGTCGTGAAGATAGGTGAACAGGTGCCCCTCGCCGCTGGCCCCGGCCGATCTTAGCATCCACTCGAAGACCTCCAAGTTTACAATGGAGTTCGGCGTCAGTTGCGCCAACTCCACCCCGTAAAGCCGAAGGACCGCGGAGACAAGCTCGATGCAGGGAATCCGAAGGCTAGCATCGAGGAACGCAACAAACACAACCGCCTCGTCCGGACAGGGCACGAACACCATCTTTGGTCCAGGAGAATGGACCTTCGACAGGCTATCCAGCTTGCCCTCATCCACGAGGGTTCGAAGAACAAGGTCTGTCACAGTAGACCTCCCTAGATCGCTCGTGTACAAGGACTCACCCCCACCCTCCTTGCTACGCTTTGTCATACCCGAAGCCCCCAGCTCTAACCCTCGCAACTCACTTGCACCGCAAAGACAAGGCGAGTGGGTTCACCAAGCAACCAGAATGAAACCACGATAAGAGCTGGGGGACCCCTTATTTATACCCACCAACCACACAAACCGACAAAATGGGGGGAGCACCGAAGAGCCACGGACCAATACCAGCGTGACACGCGGCAGTCATAAGACCACACTCCACCACCACCTTATGGTACACAACCATCGCCCACTACGCCCGCCCCCAAAGGGGCACCATTAATGATAATCGACGCGCCACGCCTGAGCAGACATCAGCACCATCAACACCACAGTGCGCACCCCCCAAGGACAACTCCAAGATCAACCCCCAAAACAACAAGACCTGTCCGAACAACGCTTCGCCAGGCTGAAGGGGACGATGTGCCTGGACCATCCGGGAGAAAGGCATGGTTTCAGCCATGATGAAGCAGGACGTCGACCGCGAGGGGCCTGTCGTGGGGGAAGCCCATCGGCCCCCACGACCCGATGAACACGAAAGGAGCCCCCCCGAAGGGGCCCCGAAGCTGCAAAGGTGCCCACGAAGGGGGTCCAAAGGTTACGGAGGTGCCCTGAAGGGGGCCCGAAGGTTGCAGGGGGTGGCCACCCGGCACCCCGGAAGGCTAACTCGTGAACACCAAGGACGTTCGGGGCCCCTTCGGCCCTGAAGCCGCCCTGCAGGAAGCGAAGGGAGAAGACAAATAGACCAGGTGCACTGGCTGGGTGAGACAGGTCCATGAAAGCCCACCATGGACTGGAGGCTATGTGTAGGGGTAGGAAAAACCCTACAATCCCTATGCGAGCAGTACCTTCCTAGGGGTAGAACAATAATCTCATGTACCTCGCCGGCAGGCTATTAATAGCTCTCTCCCCCATGTAAGAAAAGCAGGCTTTTTCAAGGCATTTAATACATATACACTTCTCCTGGTACCGACCCCTTTTCCGAGGACCCTTCGGTCACTCTCAGATACCAGGGGTCCCCTTTTTTCTACTGTCTGGTTCTTCTTGCCACGACAACGTCTTCGGTTGAAAATTGATGTTGTCGAAGTTCAGCGTCTCGCCGGTGTTCTTCTTCTTCTTCAGCTGGCAACGCCAGTCATGCAAGAACGCGGACAAACGCCCCTCCCCGCTCACCTCGGTGGAGCACATGATCCACTCAAAGACCACCAGCTTCACGAGGGAGTTGGGCGCCAGCTGCGCCAACTACACACGGTATAGTTGAAGGACCCGTGTGACTAGTGCCACACACGAGAACCAGTGACCAGCGTCAAAGAACACGACGAAGACCACCGTCTTGTCCTCCCAGGGCTCCGGCATCATCTCCGCTCCAAGGACCCACACCCTGTCGGGGCTCTCGATCTTCCCTTCGGCAACGAGGGCCTGGAGAACCCGCTCCATCACCGTGGACCGACCCAGGTCACTAGTATACACAGTGCCCCCACCCCCATCCTTGCTTCGCCTCATCATCTCGAGCTCTGAAGACAACAACACCCGAGCTCTGGAGGTTGCATAGCCTCGGAACGACAAGCAAAAATGTTTGGCAAGAATTGGGATTCGTATGCGCAAGGAAGAGAACTAAGGGGGGAGAGGGGTTACCCCCCCTTTTATAGAAACACCAGGACCACAATAAACAGGGCGAAGAAGCCAAAGCGCCACGAGCCAGTCACCACATGACACGTGCCATGCACAGTACCCCCAACCACCGACATTATGGTGCACACAACCCGAAGGGGCGCCATCAATGACCAACTAGCAGCATTATTGCGCACGCCGAATGAGGAAGGTCCACACAAACCAAATGGGTGCCATTAATGCCAATAAAAGGCATTATGGCGCACTACAACAAAGGGCGGCCCACACAATCCAAATAAGCGTGGTCACTCCTAACTATCGGCATCAGGGCACATGGAACCCAAGGAGCCTCCACACCAGGGTAAGCGGCCCACTCCGTGGGAGGCCCTACATATAACACTCTTTGCTAGGCCGAAGGGGACGTTGTGCCTAGACCCTTCGGGAAAGGACCCGGTTTCAGCCATGATGAAGTAGGACCTCGACCGTGAGGGGCTTATCGTAGGGGTGGCCCCATAGGCCCCAGCAACCCAGTGAAGACCGCGAGGCCCCCCTCCGAAGGTCATGACCCGGAGCCCCTGAAGGCTACCAAGTACTCCTTCGGAGGGACCCTAGTGCCCAAGCGAAGGCCACCAGGAGGATCGCGTGGGCTAGCAGGATGGATGCTTATGAGATGGCCCGGAGGCATCCGAAGGGCCGTCGAAGCAATACAGGCCCAGAAGACGTGAGTCCCCCAAGGCCACCTTGGGGGCGCTGAAGGGTGCCCGGGGCCCCACGCCCTGAGGACACTTAGCGCGGTGCAAAGGGAGGATGACACCGGTGGACCAGGTGTACCAGCCAGATGGACCAAGACCAGGGAAGCCCATTGTGAGACAGAGGCTACGCATAGGAAGAGGAAAAGTCCCTGCAACCCCTAGGGTTGGAAGACCTTTTTAGGGGTAGGCACGTAATCTCACATACCCTGTCGGAAGGCTATAAATAAGCTACCTCCCCCATGTAATAAGATGGACTCATTTTTTAGACAAGTAATACATTAGTTGCTCTTGACACTGGTCCCCTCTTGAGGATTCCCTAGAACTCCCTTGCGGTTACCGGGGTCCCCCTTTTATATACTATCTGGTCTTTTTCCTATGACAATCATAAACATTTGAAATGACAATAGAAGCTTGAAGAAAAATACAATTTGAGGAACATAATTGAAGTAAGAGCTTTGATGAAAGAAAATCATTGAGTATAATAAGTTTTTGGAGTTCTTAAAAACATAATCACTCTTCATCATGCATGGATCATATAGTTGTATGCCCCTATTCTTCCTCCATTAATTACTCTTTTTCAAAATGTATGCATGTACATGTACCTCTATTTAATCTCAACTTTCAAGCAATACGTTGATTATGTGTGTGACAAATTATCTAATTAGTTTACAATTTACATGGTATTAAAGTATTTTCCTCACACATACACCGATGCACCATGAGCAATCTACCTTAAAATTATCTTCCCTCACACATCAGCTGCCCCATCAAACCATTTGTCTTCTATCTCTTCTCGCCGCCATAACTTTTTCGCTTCAACCTCCGACAACAAGTCCAATCCTTGATGATCCCTCTCAACTACTACCCATTCCAATGCAATACTTAATGTTGACCATTGCAACATCAAAAACGTATACACGTGCAATTGTTGCTGACCCTTGCTGGGGACACCCGTCACACTCTCTCCGGTGGCCCTAAACCTATTCCCTATTGCCGCGTCATCTTTGCTCCACTGCTTTTGTAAGCCCGTGCTTCTATTCGTACGAATGCATGCAGATATGTACACATGCATGATGTTATACATACTCGACGTCCTTTTCTCTTGTGTCGTTCACAATTGCGGTGACCAACTCAATATTGTGGCTTTTTCACTAACCGCGGTGACCTCATATCTTTACTTATGTCGGCATGCCATTTTTTAATTTCGAATTTAATTGTTTTTTATTGGAATCCGTATACAAATTCAAATGCTAATTTTTTAAAATTTTTATTCTGATTTTATTTTTAATTCTGAATTTCAGTTTTTTTTTTGGAAATTCGCATAAAAAATCCTATTGCTAGTTTTTGTTTAATTAGGGAGTTTACTTTGAAATTGGTACCAAAGTCAAATTTCTAATTTTATTTTATTTTTTATTCCGAATTTCTGCCTTTTTTGGTGGAATTCGCATACAAATTGAATTTCTATTTTTCCTTTAACTTTTATTCGAAATTACAATATTTGGGGTTTTACTTTGGAATTTGTATCGAAATAAATTGTTTATTTTATTTTTATTCCAAATTTTATTTCATTTTTTTGTTGGAATTCATATACAAATCCAACTACTATTATTTATTTATTTTTATTCCAAATTATATTTATTTGGGATTTTAGTAGAAATTTGTATGAAAATCAAATTTCTATTTTTATTTTTATTTTAATTTACATTATAAATTATATTTATTTAGGGATTTTACATAGAAATTCATATGAAAATCAAATTGCTAATTTTATTTTACTTTTTATTTTGAATTTCAGTTTTCTTGATTGTACTTGACATGAACTCTTTATTTTAATCTAAACTATTATAATCTGGACCCACCACAATCGACGGTGTAGACATTTTTTTTTCACGATTAACGTGGAAATTTCTAGCCCTTCATAGCTTAATCTAGATCATATAATCTGGCCACACCACAATCGACGGTGTAGACTTTTCTTTTTTTTTTTCACCGAATAATGTGAGAATTTCTTGCCCTTCGTAGCGCATCTTCTTTTTTATTTGATTTAATAAGATAATGGATAGATATATTTATCCAATTTAAACTATAATTGTAATGGATTTAAGAATATATATAAAAAACATTGTAGGTGATGAGGACATCCAACCTTCAATGACCACGCTGAAGATGATCATCTCCGCGACTAAGATATTCTCAAGGACCAACAATATCAAGGACCAATCATGGGAAGACGTGCTAAACAAATAGTTGATAAGGTGAACGCTAACTTAAGACTTATTCCAGATCTCAATAACTTAGTAGTGCTTCCAATGTCCTCTTCTTTGATTAAACTCAGGTGCATTGGAGAGGAACAAGGAGGTCCAGAAAACCAACGAGTTTTGCAATCATTATCTGCATAAATTATAATATTTTCAGCCAGCATACACCAGACCATTGGATAGCTTGTCAAGTCTATTTTCCTATGCTTCAAACCGTGCATTATTTGGAGTTGTGTAATGAAAGTTATGCTCTTTTTAGTAACAACTGCACATGCTGATAAATGCTGCGCGAAAACTGAAGACTCTTTGAATGCTTGAACACTAACCTGGCACGTTTCACTGTGTATATCCTATATGGATGGAAACATAATCAAGTCTATTTTCACCTCCAACAAACGGTTCGTCATTTGGACTTTCGAGGAGAGAGTTATTGCTATTTTACTAAAGACTGCGTAGAAGTTGAGCAGACGCGTGAGAATTCGAGAAGACTCCTTGAATGCTTCAACCAGTTGGCCTTCCACCTTCCAACATGGTGACTTATGTTCATACCCAGCTAGGAGAGTTGTTCCTAGTATATATAACCCTCTACTCCCATCCATGGAGGCACCTTTGATATTTCAACAAACCAATATATGAAATTGTAGCAAGACTGCTGAGTGCCTTGCTCCTTTGTTCTTGTGAGTTCTCTTGGATTCACAAGGAGATTCCTTTGGGATCCCCTAATTCGTGCTCTTCGCTTCCAGGCGTTTTGTGTGGATTAGTTTCGGATTGTGGTTCTGTGATTGTTCGGATAGCGGATTGGAGTCCAGAAGGCTTTGGATCATCTCTCCCCAACACTTGGTCGCATCCAACCTTGGCAGGTTAAAGCTAGTTACCCTTTTCCGCTGCTCACAACTAGTTATCCCCGCTATCCACAGCAAGATTCGCTTTGTTCTTCAACCTACGCTGTGAAGATCGGGCCACCCCTAGCGTGTACGCATCAGTAGGACTAGTCGTACAATCGCACGAGCCACTCGCCTAGTTTTGACAAAGTGGTAAAGTAAGAAACCGGAAAGAGCAACCTTACCTAGTGTGACAAAGGGCTCTTGTTCCTTATGAGGAAGGAGGTAGATGCAAGTAGGAAGCGCAGTTTTGGTTTTATTGGTATCGAACAAACACAACTTATTTTGTTGTTCGCTTTCTCGTGGCAAAAATAGGTTTATGTTTGGATGGTGTCCTCACGAGGCCAAGAAGCTGAAAAGTTGAGGTAACTACAGGGCCGACCCCCGTGAGACATGCTCACGAGGACACTAACTAAACAGCTCTAAGACTAAGGCCCTATATATTTGTAATGCAGGATTCATAAAGGAAAATTGATAGTTGGATTTATATCTTCTACTTAAATATTAGAGTTAGGGTGATCGTTCCTCCTTTATACAGTGTGAGCCATTCTCCTTTCGTACAACGTGAGCTTGGATGCATATGTCAATTTCTCCGTGCACCTCTCCACTCCTGCATCCAGACCTGGCCAAATGGGCCGCCCGGCACGACACGGGCCTGACTAGACACGACCCATTTAGGCACGGCCCGTTCCGGCCTGTGTACTATTCGTCTTGTCTTAGGCCGCCCACAAAGCCGGTGGCGGCCGAGCACGGCCCGACGGGCATTCGTGCCGTGCTGGGCCGACACGAGCCTGTTTGGCCCGTCAGGCCAGATGTGGCCCGTTTAGCCCATCAGAACAAAAAATCCAAAAAAATCTAGAAAAATTAGAAAAATGTGTAGAATTCAGAAGTAGACATGAAAATTAAAAAAATTGAGACAATCATATTAAAAATGTAATAAAGAGCTTTATTGATGTCCAACTAGCTGCCTCGTTAAAAGTAAAAAGTCAAAATAAGAAAACCTTGGCAAAGGAAAAAGAGTACAACCTATAGCTCTACAATTCTACATACATGATACATCTTTTGTTCTATGTGTCGGTGTCATTGTCTAAGTACAGATTTTCGAACACCTCTGACAATTCTGGATTTTCCACAGAGTGTTGTGTTCATGAATCAGCTTGTTCCCAATCCTTCACAGTTAGAAGGATCTCTACCATCTCACTTGTGAGACTTGTTCTTCTCTCCTCCAATATCCTTCCGTAAAGACCAAAGACTCGGAGGAAACCGTAGAGATAGAGGCGATTAACACATCACGTGCAAGTATGGATAGCACGGGATATGTTAACTTATGGGCTTGCCACCATTGCAAGATGTCGAAGCCTTCTGAGTTGAAATCCACCGTATCGTTGTCCAAATAGGTGGATAGTTCTCCGCTCCTTGTGGGTCTTGGCTGAGCAGGCGTTGGTGTAGAAGAAGAAGAAGAACCCCTGGATCTGGACCTGGAGGAAGAGGCACCGAAGATCACGCCCTACATATTTGTCTTCCCACTTGAGGTGGGGGCTACTGGAGGTCGTTGCGAACGGACTCCTCGAAACTTATTTTCATACATTTGGTAAACCTCGTATAACCGAGAACGAACTTCTACAAAATAGTCAGTATAGTCTAGCCCCGTAGTATCACTAAGAAGATCAAGTATAGTACCAAATGCATCAATTTTAGCCCTAGGATCTAAAAGAAATGCAAATGCATATAGGTAAGGGATTTCTCTCCAATATTTAAGGTATTTAGATTTCATGGAAACAACAGCATCGCGTAAAACTATGTCATTTTCAAACATTTTCAATTGAGTAGCAATCCGTAAAATAGTATGCATAATGATAGGAGATGTTGGATAGTAGACAGCGGACAAAGCAACAGTTGCCTCATAAATTTTTTCTAAAAATGACAGTACCTTCTCAGCAACGAACCAATGTTGCTCAGTTAATAGCATAGTACCATCATTGCTAGGATAGTGCGTTTGAATAAATACATAAAAAGTGCTCTTGTATGGTAAAAGATTCTTAAGCATGAGGTAAGTAGAGTTCCACCTTACCTCCATGTCCAAACCGAACTTTCTTGGACGTACACCCATCGCCTTGCAGAAGTTCTTATATTGTGCTATTCTTACGTTAGAATTATTCAAGGAAGAAATCGCATCGAGAAAAGCTTTAATATACGGACTCAACCTCTTCAAACCACATTTGACTATAAGGTTGATAATATGACAAGCACATCGTTGATGTAGCAGGAAGGAATCGGCATATGTACTCAACACTGGAGTAAGAATGTCCATGGCCCTAGAGTTTGAAGCGGCGTTGTCTAAAAGTAATTGCGAATATTTTGTGCAGAAGACCAAAGTCTTCCACGACTTTAGTATCTGATTCATAATATTCTCCCGTGTGTGCTACATCAATTAATTTCAAACATATAATCTTTTTCTCCATTACCCAGTCATCATTAATATAATGCGCAACCACAGTAAGGTAATCCTCCCTAGCCCGACCACTCCATATGTCCGAGGTCAGGGCCACCGAAAATGTGCATGTACTAAATAGTTCCTTTATTTTATTACGACGTTCATTATAGTATTTCACTAGATCCCTAGTTGTTGTCTGTTTAGAAATGGAAGTAAATCTAGGATTATGCGCAGTCCTAATGTAATTTTGGAAAGAAGCAGACTCGCCAAAGCCTAATGGTAAATCCTTAGAAGCAATTAAATGACAGAGAGATTGGCAGGTACCTGAGGATCGTAGTCCCAACTAGATACCATACCATCGGGGTTGTATTGCAGCTGCGTCTGCCTCATCGCCAATCCTTGCTTGGTTCGACACCTTGTAGCATGTCTAAGCAAGTGCCCCGTTCCACCTGTAGACTTTGCAGACAATTCATGGCGACAAATTTTATAAATAGCATATGGTACCTCATTTCCCGCTGTGTCTTGCCTGGTTGTCCTATCGAAATTCTCCCACACTCCCGATGTAGACGGCCTCGACCTCTTTGCTCTGGTTGCCGTTGAGCCTAATGCTGACGTGGACGCTGATGACGGAACTCCACCTTGCTCCTCTGGTGAAGCCTTTGGTTGGTTTGAAGCAGCTGCAGCCACCTCCATAGACGCAATTTCGTTCGATGAAAGTCCGAACTCACTAAGAGCAAAGCTGTCGTAAGGACTGTCCATAATGAAAACTGCAAAATCGAAACTAACACTATTACTACTTTAATCTTAGCATAACAATAATTAACAATAAAAGTATTACAAAAATAGTATTTTACCTCTTTTCACGACTTCTTGTTTAAAATTGAAATTTCCAAATTTTGGCACAAATTTTTTGAATTTTGCCAAATGAGCTCAACACGGATTTGAATTTGCACAACACAATTTCAAAGAGAGAATGGAGAATGAAGGGGTGCTAAATTAGGGGGGGGGGTATGGTGCCTATTTATAGAAAAAATTTTGGATTTTTTTTAAATTTTTTTGCTATTTTTAAGCCCCCAACGATAAAAAACGGTCAAAAAAAGTCTCCAACGGCCGAAATTGTCAGGCCGTGCCATGCCGGGCACGGCCCACGGGCACGACACAGCCTGGCTCGCCCATTTATCTCCCCGTCCCGTGAGTGTGACCCACCACCCCCCTGCCCCCATCGCTTTTTGGCTAACGCCGCCTCGCTTGCTTGCCGTGCGGCTCCGACCACTTTGGCTCCTCGCCTCCCGTGGCGTGGCGACCCGCCGCCTCCTCGCTTCCCGGCGGCGCGCGACCGCCGCCTCCTCGCCTCCCAGGGCGCCGCCGAGATGACCTCGCCGCCTCCTTGCCTCCCCACGGCGCCGCCTCGGCGCCGCCCTGCCTCGGCGACATCTTCTGTCGCCTTCTCCTCCATCCGCTCACGATCCGTCTGACCGTGCATCGCGCCAAGGCCGCCAGCGACCTCGACGACACCGCCACCTCTACGACACCGCCGTTGCCTCCTCCTCCATCCACTTCGGTCCGGTGCAGCACCGTGTACCACGCCGCGCCGCTGCCTCGACGACACCGCCGTTGCCTCCTCCTCCTCTGTCGCTCGGTCCGTCTGCAAAGACTGCACCCCATGCGCTGTTTAGCCCACCTCCTCCTCCCTCCACTCCGGCGCAGCAAAGTGCGCCGCGACGCTCTTCTCCTCCCTCCGCTCCAGCCTCCGGCAAAGACTGCGTGCCCGCCGGCTCCGCTCGAGCCTCCGCCCCTCGCCTCTGTCTCCCTGCTGCGGCCGTCTTTGGTGTGCCGCCGCAGCCAGGCTCGTGCCCATCTGTTTGCCTACGGCCCTAAGACTGTTAGTGCCATGCCGGCAGCCCACTGTGCCGAGGTGGCGCCTGCACACTGCCAGTATCGTCTTGGGACCGGCACGACCCATGAACAGTATAGACCGTGCCATGCTTGGACTGGACCTATAGTTCCGTGCTTCGTGTCGACCGATTTGGCCTGACCATTTGGCCAGCTCTACCTGCATCCCAACTGCCCAAGCCCAACCCCGCTCTCACACCTCCCTCCTCTCTCACGCAACTCCCAACCCCCCGTCGCCCCCTCCCTCGACCAACCGCTCGCTCGCTCGTTCTCTCCCCGAGCACCTGCTCCCTTCAATCCCCTCTCCCCTCTCTCGTCACATCCCCTCTAGGAGGAAGGATGGCCGAGTGGTGCTACGAGCGACGCCCGGGGGAGGCGGAGTATGCGGGGGTGAGCGGATAGGGGGGGAGGTGGGTGGAGCGGTGGTGGCGGTGCCTAACCAGCGGTGTCTACGAGTGAAGGGGAAAGGGAGGGAGGAAGAACGACGCCTCCTTGAGTGCTCCGCATGGTGAGGGAGACTAGGGCATCATCGAGGGAGGAACGGCGAGTGAAAAGAATGGACTTCTCCCGTCCCCGATGCCGCCTATCTCTCGAAGCCTCTCCCCTCCCCTCACGCCATCGCCTTCGTCTCCGACTCCTTGTCTACGTCAAGAGGTACAGCTTTATCCTTCTCCCCGTATGCTCATGTGTTGGAGTATGTACGAGAGTAGCCACGGATGCCTGCGTGCGCTGGTTGATTTCTGCACGGAATTGATTGGATTGGGGATTAGATTTTGATTGTGTATCATGGTGGTTTCGTAATATTGTTGAACCAATGGCGAGATTTTGGAAACTTTCGTTTTACCCAAATATTTTAGAGCTCTCGTAGGGGTTTCTTGATGCTTATGTTTCTTAACTTCCCCATCCCCGAGGAGATCTTCGCTAACCACCCCGACCACCTCCAGGTAGCTATAGCGGCGTCATTTGGCAATAACCAAGAAAGAAATCAGTTCTTGTTCATATATGCAAAACTTCGGTTAATATAACCTACCATTTTTCTTGTAAAAAATGCGAGCAATGGAGCGATGCTCACGGCCTCGCGATCTTCAAGTACGCATAAATCAAGCAACCGATGTTCATGATGATTCATGCCTACAGCTGTACAAGGGCATGATTGGCTCTGATGGATGGTGCACCAACTATGATGCCTTATCAGGTCAATAAATACTATGATCTTGCCACTAGCTTCTATGAGTATGGCTGGGGTGAATCCTTCCACTTTGCTCACAGGGACTCTCTTGTGGAAAGAAAAAAATAATTGATCTTTCATTTTTCAGAAAAAAATCATGTTGTGCTTATTCTAAGGAAAAGTGAAAAAGTAATATTGGTTTTGTTTGTCACCTGGTTCATAGTGATTGAACTATACTTGCCTTGTGCCTCGATATTTTAGATGGAACGGAGAATCTTTACGGGAAAGCATCACACTGGTTATAACAATACTCTTCTATTAACATGAGATTTTGATATTCAGGAGCTCAATCGGTTGGCAGGAGTTAGGGGAACTTGCAATTTTGTCAAGGTATGTTGGCTTACCTACTGTAGCACATTTCCTTCTTGGTTTAGCTCATTTGTTTGCTTTGCTGTTCTTTCTTCCCTCCTTTTTGGTATGCCTTGGGCCGTCGCTCATTGCAGGGCACGAGGTGGGCAGCGCTTCTTTGGAGACGGCAGTGCGGCTCCCACGCTGGGCATCCACGCACTCACCGCGCCTTCTCCAAGGAGAACTGGAGCCGCCCCAAGGCACGCCTCCTCTCGCGCGCTTTTGCCTTCTCTCCCTGACGCCGAGCTTAATTGTTCTTGGAATTTGCAGGTGGAGGTTGACTTCTTAATGAGGCTGTTCGTGCGGGTGATCCACGATAGTGTTACCGAGTTCTTGAGGTACACATTTTCTGCAGATTAGTGGCCTCACACTTTGGTCGTCTCTAGCCTAATCTCTATTGACATAACGACATTTCCAATAAGACACATTTTGAACACTTGGCTTCATGTAACTGGACAATTTGAAGGCTGAAATTTATAGCAAAGTTTCATAATCTGAATTCATAGCATGTACATAAAGACATTTGTTTTTTTCTGATTTAGCTGATAGGAAACAATCTTTGTAGAAACATGACTCATATTTACCTTGTCAGCAAGTATATAATGATTTTTTTTCCAATGTGCCTTTGCATACAAGGTGATTGTGGAGAGGACCAGAGAGTTCAGCTTGTGGAGATGCACAGGACCTGCATATCTTTAGGATGAAATGGACGCCTGATTGCTACTCTCAATGTCAGACGGTCTAACCTCCTGTTAGATGTCGTTTTTTTTTCCATTTGTGTGTGTTTGGAGTAGCCCGCTGTGTGGCTGTGAGAACACACTATATTTACTCATGTACACTTGTTTGTTGTTAGTTTTTTATTCTCCTAAGCATTAAAAAAGTCTGTGAACTGTGTTATATATTCTATTTTGAAATGTGAGTATTTGTTCGATATAATGAAATGTTGTTGCATATTTTGCGGATATACTTTGATGTGTTTTTACATGAAACTCACAATATTTTGTTTTCTACCGTTTAAAACTTTTGTATAATTTATTTAAGATCCGTTGCAACGTATGGACATATGACTAGTTTCTATAATATTCATGTAGAATTATGGAATTCTCGGTTTCCAATGGATTTATTTCTGTAATATTCATGTAGCATGTTTTAAGTTCCTTTTTTTAAGAACCGGCATGTTTTAAGTTCTTTAGAACATTTCTCTTTTTATCATTTGACTATACATGTATATCTACATAAGACAATGGAATGTCTACAATATTTTGAGCAGGAATGTCTTCAGAACGGTTCGTAGTTGGTCACGTTTTGTACGTTTCATTTGGTCATGTCTCATGTAGTCATGTGTTGGTAACAGGTGAGGACTACTCGATCCTGTGGGTGCATGCATGAGTAGTACGTCTGTACGTATGATGAGAACCTGCCCTCTACGTGATGAATGACGCATATATACATTTTGCCCAATTAATACGTGAGGAATCATTATAGATAAAAGAGGGACAGACTTTGGCCGACGAGAGCATGGCCACGTCGACAGTTCGCCTCATGGCCACGTCGACAGCTCGCCTCTCCTCCTTTCGATCTCGCTACGCGTTTTTGGGGTCGTTTCTCCGCCGTCTGATCTGCGCACGCCATGCTTTCTCACGCCCTCCTTGTCGCACCGTCGTGTCACTGTTACATGCTTCGTTCTTTTTCTTGCTCGTCTGTCGCCGCGTCTCTTCGCTTTGGACGTTTTCCGTTTGCGTTGACACGTGCGTGCTAGGCGTCGTCTTCGATTGCCACACGACGGATTCGGCTGGGTGCGTGGCAGTGGTGGGCTCGTTGTCTTTCGCCGCTGCATTTCTTTACTACATCTGTCGTGCGGTCTTCGGTATTTCCGTCCCGAGTGCTCCGTCGGTACCGCTTCTTGCTGCTGCTTGTCTGATGGACTTCCGCGTTCGCGTTGCTGTAGTGCCTGTTCGTTGGTTTTCTCGCTTCAGCGCTACATTGTCGGGACCCAAGGACCCAAAAATGCAATTCTGGACCATCTGTGTATAATGCACTAGTCCAGGATCACGCTAGTGCACACAGTGGCAATATCAGTAAAATATCATTTTCATATACAAAATGACCAATAAATAGGCAAATAACAACAAATATCAGAGTAAAAACATTAAGATCAAAGCTTACAATTAATGCCTCAAAAGGCGAAAAGCTCAATTAAGCTGCAGCGGAACGTAATGGAATAACTTCAGTGAAGCCCATCCATATGCCCACAGGCAATCGGCTAGGATGCGCGACCTAGTTTTCCACGATCGTTGAAGTAGACCTTGTTGATTGACGATTCTTCCACTTCTGTTGCATGTTTTACAACAAGCATGAGTACACAACCGTACTCGCAAGTCATACTACAGAAATGCAATTATACATGATGGCTTATTCCAAAGGAATGGTTTCTGTGGTTCTTTTGCAGAAATGCAACATTTGCAATTTGAATACAAATAATAGATTGAAAGCATAATTTAAAACAAATAGACAATAATAGTTTAACAGTTTGATTTCACAAAGACACATAGCCTAAACAAGTTATTCACATAGCCATATGACATACATCACATAGCTCCCTTGTCAAAGTTTTATGAAAATCTACCCCTCGTGTGAAATCCCCGAGCATGTCCATGACCGCGGACGCGGCTATTCAAATAGATCGATTTAACACTCTGCAGAGTTTGTACACTTTACCCACAAGATGCAATCAACTTGTACGGAGCTGATCACAACAAAACCTTTCAGAAACTTCATCTCAAGCATTGATACTCCCGACGTGCTTTACGCTAGACTACCCCTCACAGGAAGTAAGTCCGACACACATCGTTGGACAGGGACACGGCGAACCGCCCTATGATCGATGTGACTACTTGGTAGCACACCTCCGCCCATGCAACACAGCTTAACCTACTACCTGAGTAATCAATGTTGAGACTCCATAACTTGCTAAGTTAGGCCTGTCCCATCAGGCATGTGGTTGTACAAGAGGCTCAGTTCAATGGCGCACAAAGTTAAGTCCTTAATTGACCAAGGCAAGACTTCCAAGTTGCTACAAAGCCCTACGCACACAGGTGTAGGATCAATGATAACCGACTAGAGGGGGGGTGAATAGGAGGTTTTTAAATTTTTTAACAATTTAAACCAATTAATAACTTAGTCTAAACAAGTTACACTTCTAGCTAACAATTCAATCACAATAAACAAGCTAGAAATATAAATGTGAAAATGTAAATACTAGAAATAACCACAATGACACAACAATGTTTTTCCCGTGGCATCGAAGACTTACCGGTCTTCACTAGTCCACGTTGAGGAAGCTTGACACCTCAAGCCGGCTCTACGAATTAAGCCTTCCCTCGATCACTATGGTTGTTCTTCCTCCGCTCCAGAGATGGTGAACACCGAACCACTCACAAACTTGCACCGGGCCTCTTCACAATCTTCTTGAAGAGATCACCGTGCTCCACCACCAAACCGTCTAGGAGTGCAGCAACACTCCAAGAGTAATAGATCAACGGCCTTCACTTGACGGCACTCAAGTGCAAATGGATCAACTAGGAGTATGAATGCACTTGAATGAATCTCAACAAACTCACAATGAATGCACAAGAGGTTTTGAGAGTTGAGTGGATGCTCAATGCTCTCAAGGCTCTATAGATGTTAAATGGACTCTAGCTCTACTTCCTTGAGCAGTTGGAGGGTATTTATAACCCCCACCAACAATTATGACCATTGGGGACCAAACCCCCAACTCTCAGCGAAAATCGGAACGACCGCAGGCCAAGGAGCGGTACGACCGCCCTTAAGTCAATGCACGGTTAACGGTTAGAACAGTTACTAAAAATACTCGATATAGCCGTTGGAAATCCCAGTCGGAATGACCGCCAACTAAAGTGCGGTACATCCGCATTTCCCGTTCGTATCGCATTGACGAGCGGTACAACCGATCGTAGGGTTTCCAAAACTTCGCTGAAAATACATGCGTTTTGGAATTTTCAAGCCGCCAAATAAAAATCGGTACAACCGCAGCACGGTTCAACCGATTCTAAGACGCGGTACAACCGATTTCCAAAACAAGTTTCTAATCCAAAGTACACTGGTACTGTTTTTATTGAACCGCCTCATAAATTTCGGTACAACCGCACATCGGTATGACCGATTCTCACGAGCGGTACAACCGATAGTCAGGAGCGGCTCTGAGGAAAAATGCATCACTTCTGGTTTTCTTGAACCACTAACTAAAAAACGGAATGACCGCAATGCGGTAGTACCACTCAAAGAGCCGGTCGTACCGTATTTGCGCTCAGTTGGCTGTTCCCTTCAAAAATCCGGTACTACCACCAAGTAAAGTCCGGTCATACCGCTCCAAGCAGTACAACCGCAATTATAACTGCGGTACTACCGATTTTGGACAGAAGCACTTAAAGCTTTCAAATTCAATTTCAAGTTCAAATTCAAATGCATGCATGATCCTAAATTGATCCATATGGCACAAGAACATGCTATCAAGCTACTAGCCATGATCCCTCTTAATAGTACGACATTTATCCCATAATTCGGTCTTCCAATCAAATCTCCTAAGACCGGTAAAATACAAAAGGATCCTAGACTATTGTGCCTTGTCTTCGAGCCAAAAGATCTTCGTGTAGTCCATTTGCATGCAACTCCAAGTTATCAAAACCACCAATGGGACTTAACCTTGTAAATACTCGATAAACACGTTAATCCCATATTCACATATTATCATTAATTACCAAAACAATTTTTAGGGGCCTAGATGCTTTCAACAGGTTATTAAGCCCATGCACACAGCTCCACCAAAAGTAGCACACAGTATCCACCACTTGCCTCAGTCTAAATCCTTTCCCACGCTGTTGGTTAAGTGCAACATATGCCATCAACGAGTAATAGCACATAGTACACATAGTTTTATCGCTTAGTTCCACAATCACTTAGTCAAGTATATATTTGCAACTCACATGAGATGATGACTCGTGGCATGGCTAAGCAATCTACTCGTATCTAACTAACCCACGTTGGTGCTACGATATTACCAACTAAATAAACCAATCTAGGGTGACAAAAGAATATGACATAACAAATAGACAAGGTGGATATAACAAATGGGATTAAGAACTACACCCAAAAGCATTTAAATAAATACTTAAAATAAATGCAATAATTTGGATCAACGTAATTTTAGAAAACTGGGATTCAACATGATCAAAGGTATAACTTGCCTTGCTATAGCAATGATAATCTTATTTATCTTTAATCTTCTACTGTCTTGATCTTCCGCTCCTTCTTGATCAAAACTTCCCGAAGTATCAACGTCTACTCGTAAACAAGCAGATAAACCAAAACAAATAAATAACAGAGGCAAAACAAACTCCAAAAATTAAATAAAAATCCCCAATAAATAGATCTTGAATTTAGATGAATTTATAAATTTGAATGGACTCAATCAGAGTTCGGATGCAAAAGATATGGGCTTTGGAAGTTCACATGAAACGATGAAATTGATAGAGAAAAGAATATTCAGAGAATATTCCTTCGGATTAAAATAGATAAAAAGAGTTAGAGACTTACAAGTGGGGTCCACTGGTAAGTGAAAGAGAACAAAGGTAGTGAATGACTTGTGGGACCAACTGGATAATTGGATTTCAGAAATTAAATGAATTTCCGAAAAAGAACAGAGAGTATGACAGGTGGGCCATTGGTCCATAGACCAAGTACACATGCTAGGGTTTGGGTTCACGGTGGATGAGTTCATGGAACAGTACACCGATGTGGTTTAGGGTTTGGATTATGTGGATGCCATGTGGGCGGCTTAGGTGGCTACCACGGAGGACAAGGTGGTGATGTGGCAGCGATGGTGTGGATTAGACAATGGATCGGTGCACGAGTGGCAGCTTAGGTGGCAAAGGTGATCGCGTGGCATGCACATGGCAGCGAGGTGGTGGCCACGGAGGATCACAGAAAGAAGTGGCGGTTGACGAGGTAGTGAGGTCTGCGTGTCACACATGTGGCGATGACTTGGATGCCACAGAGGATAGGGAGGTGAGGATACAGAGGTGGAGGCATCCATGGCGCTCTTGGGTGAATCACGTTGGTGGCGAACGGCGGCCGGTGGAACTCCGGTGAGGAAAAAAACGGGATGGGGCCATTGCCCTGATGTGATGGGAGGTGGCGGCTTGGCTTGAGGTGCATTGAGCCTTGCCGACATCGGAGGTGAACGGCGGCCGGGACAAGGGAGCGTGGCGGCGGAGCTGCGGTGCTGGAGAAGCTAAATTGATAGAGGGGAACCAACGAGGAGACATAGGGCAAGGGGTGGCCGGAGGGAATTCGTTCGGTGCTTACCAAAGGCGATGAACCAAACTCGGTCATGGCTTGCCGGTGTTGAAGAAGACGAGGCCGATTCGGGGGGAACTTGGCTCGAGAGCGTTGGTGGGTGAGCGCCACACGGAGAGGAGGACGATATAGCTTCCGTGACGCGGGCGCGACAGCTTGAGGAGGCACGACGATGGAGAACGACGAAGAGGAAGCGCAGCGCCGACTTCGGAGAAGAAGACCACGGGCACAACACACGGGGCGATGGAGCTTTGGCCCTCTCGGGTGGAGGCAAGGTAGGGCACAGCGGCGATGGCATCGGGCGAAGCGAACGCGCAGTGGAGGCGACGCTTTTATAGCGTGGGGCGCGGGTAGGGCACGGACTCTTAGCAGCGGTGGAGACATGAACGCGTCGCGCACGCGTGTGCGCATCAGCAGCGGCTGCGAGCGGGCCCAGGGCAGTGTGGCGCTAGGGTTGAGCTGTGGGTTGCGCGCGTTGCTCACATGCGTACGATGCGCTAAGGGTAGCTGGGCTTGGCAAAAGGCGGCGGCGGCGCTATGTCTGGGTTGGACACGCCTGGTGGCGAGGGCGCACGCGCAAGAATGGCCATGGCCGTTGGCAGGTGGACCAAGATTCGACGGTGAGACGGACCGCACGCAGACCAAGTGGCGAAACAAAATGGCCAAGGAAATTGGTGACTCGGTTGGCAAAAAGAAGGGAAACGGTGGCAATTTGGGATAAAAGGAAGAAGCGGCCGGCTAAGGAAACTGGAGGGAGCCGAAAGAAAATGGTGATGCGGGCCGGACTGATCGGAGGGGAAAGAAATGGGATTGGGCCAAAAGAGGTTTGAGCCCAAGATGAAATCTGAGATTTTTAATAGTTTTCTTTTTTTTTAAATTAGCAGAAAACCCAAAAGGCAAATAGAGAATAGCAAATGCACTCGGAGAAATTCTAGAAAATATATCCAAGCATATAGAACCCAAATAAAATAGTTTTGATAATATTTGATGTTGAGATTAATCATATTAAATTATTTTTTATTTATGAAAGTTCGAATTAAGCTTTATTAATTCAAATAAAATTGGTGATATTTTCCAGGGACATAAACTACTGAAAAGATTTTTGAAAAGCCAAATTTTGGGACGTTACAAACCTCCCCTCTTAAAGGAATCTCGTCCCGAGATTCAGGCTGGCTATAGAATATGTTAAGAAAGTCAGCCTTCGGGTTCTCTTTTGGCTTTCAAACTGCTTTGACTCTTACAGAACTGCTCTTCTGAACACTTACGAAACAAACGCCTTGCTTCTTGCTGAACTTCTCGCTTCAACGAAAACTTGGCAACTGACTCTTGGTAGGAAGGCATCTTGAAACTCGATTGCTTCTGACAAGGCTACTTGATCGGTGCTCAAACACACTTCTGGAGTTAATGAAATCCTGTTGCTGACTGGCAACTCAAGTTGACAACTAACTCTTCTTCGGAGCTTCGGAATCTGAACAGGCTGACACCTCTCTGTCACCTCTGTCATACAATTCTTAACATAGACCTTCAACAGGTATCCTGCCGATAAACATGGATGCGAGGGTGATAATCTGCATAATCCACGTAGCTTTTCTGCTTGAACTAAGCTACTTACAATCCCTTTAGGATTTAAGACACTTGGTCTTCTATTTCATGACTAATGCAAAATTCCACGTTCTTTGTGATCTGATCTACCCCTAGCTGAGCAATGACTTACGATCAACCACCGCGAATTTCAGATGGTGACAACTGCGAACTGACTGACATCTGGTGTTGTAGGGAAACTCTGCACAGAACACTTACTTGCTCAACTTGGTACCATGAGTTAAGGCACAACTCGTAAATCTGTTTCAATCTGTCCACTGGTTCAGGTGATACACAGTACTAAACTGAAATGAGCATCCAAGGCTTCATACACACTTTGTTGTTGACACGAGGTAAACTGGGATCCTCAGTCTGACACTAGCGTTTCTGACACATCGTGCAAACTGATTACCTCTATCGATCTGACACTATACCCATTTCGGTGAGTACCATCTTTCTCGTATACAATCTCTGTCGTATACCACTCTGCTAAATGGTCTCCAAACTCGGTGATATTAATAGGAATGAAATGGCAGGAAAACTGTCTAGTCACGCCTAATTACCTTGCATCGGTTTGAACTCTAGGATTCAACAGATATCCTTCTATACTGACTCACGACTCAACTTCTAACTTTCACAGGTAACTTTAGCTAACTGAACAACAGATTCTTGTGATAGCTCTTCTGATTTGAAACATCTACCACTATACTGATCTGTCCTGTGGAAATGGGCTTTGACCACATGGTTCTCAATCCAATAACCATCTTTGTTTCTTCACGACATCAAACCTTGAATTATGACTAGGATAATTCGCTGCTTGAAACTTTAGTTGTTAGGAAGTGCTGGCGAAACTTCTTAACACACAAATTCTTGGATGTCTCATGATCAAAGCTATCAAGGTTCTTTCTGATATCTGGCAGTACAAACACTGAAGTTGTGATTGATCTCTTCTGAAATTCTCACTGACTCAGTTCACTTCTGGCGATCTAGGCGAACTTGTCCTTTTACAATGATGAGGGTCTTGGCTATCTTGAAACGACTATCTCACTGATCTTCAACTAACTCTATCTTGTTCACAAATGATCCTGGGAAAAACTAAAATTCTTACTCAAAACTTGAACAATGCCGATTCTGAGGTCCTGAAGATTAGCTCTTGGATAGACTGAAATTCTCGCACATCCTTGTGCTAACAATTTATAGTAACAACTCACACTGGCACATGACAAGCTGAAGAACTTGATTTGACACTGCCTATATCTGAGAAAATCATCTGGTTTGCTCTATCATATCTGCAAACTCTTTTAACAACTTTTGTCATAGTTCATCTCTAACGCAATTTCTTCTGACATTGGTTGATCCTGGGTACAAGTCAAAGACAAGCTTGACTTCTAATACAGTTGCATGCTGTATGGATCATTTGCAATAACAATTGCATAGTCTCTTGAGGATATGGACATTATCCAATGGCTAGATTCTTCAAACCTTTTACTGTTGCCTCGCTCTATGCAAAATGATGAGTTGGAATTCAACATTACATTCCATGGTTACGGCTCTACGACCTTCAGACAACATAACTCAAAGCTTGATTACTCGACTTGCAATGGCACATGCTTAGAGAGATATCAAATACTTTAATATTCAATAATTCTTTTTCTTCATAACTTGCATACAAAGATGTCTACTTTTTTGCTCTGACAAAGGAAAAAAATTACATTGACTCTCTGACTTTATTGCCACAAATGGAAACATGGCGCTGCATAATCTAGTATCACCAATCTATGCTTCCTTGGTAACATCATGATCCAAACGTCTCTTCTTTGGTAGCTTTCTTTGGACACACGGATCTAACTGCGTTCTGCTTTGCTCAGGAGTTACCATCTTGGTGACACAACCGCCATTCTTGCATCTAGAGTGAGTGGCTGGTACCTCTGAGGACACTGGCTGATGTAGTGACCTTCTTTACGACAACCGTAGCAGATACGCGGCGGACCTTGTGACTTGCCTGCCAACACTGTGGTAGAACGACTATCCTTTTTAATGGTTGAAGCTTGTCACTTTGAAGGGCAATACTTGGCATAATGGCCTTTCTTACCACACTCGAAACATCCTCCTGATGATACTGGCTTGCTTCTCTTTTGAAATTTGGTTGCCAAGGTCAACGATACGCTTTTGTGTTTCTTGGTGACATATCTTGCAATCGAAAATGGTTTGCCTTCTTTTGCTAATGCTCTACAATGGTCGAAGTTTTCGCTGAAGTTGTGTTGCAGAAGTCAACACTGAATACATGGGGCACTGGCTCGGACAATGATCATCGCCTTCACATAAGAAACATGTGATCTTTCTCATTGGACATTCTCCAATGGGATGGTTTCCTTCGTAACTGGAACAATTGATATTATGCTCATCGACACTATGGCCTACTTCTCTACAACTGATACATGAACAATTTTCTGACTTATCTGGTTGGCAGCACTTCAAATGACAATGGCTATATTTGGTGTAGGATATTGGAATATCAAGTTTCTCTTGATCACTCTTGCTTGATGTCACATACTGTTGACGAAAAGCAACGGTGAACTCTGACCAGGTGATGGTCTGCTTGTCCTGATGGGTGGCGCGAAATTTTTCCCACCAATCTAATGCAACTCCTTCTAATTGATGAGTAGCATAGAGAACTTTCTCATTGTCATTGCATTGCGCAACAGTTAGTTTTTCTTCTATGGTGCGAATCCAAGATTCTGCATCCTTGAGTGCGGTTGATCCTTCAAAGACGGGCGGCTTGGTCATCAAGAACTTTACAAACTTGGTCTGAGGGTGTGCCGTTGGGATGGCAACGAGTTGTATATCATTGCAAAAGGTAGTACTGTCTGACGGTTGCATCGTTGCTAACATGAGCTGACTCTGGGTGGTAAGGAACTGGTTTAGGCTCTGAGGTGCCACTCACCGCACCGAGATAGTTGTTGGTTATAAATGCGCTCTGCATCGACCTTTGGCGACGGTGCGACGGCTTGCTTGATTATTCTAATTCATCAAAGTGACTAAGGTAGCGGTGGTCTGATTCTGCTGTGTCATCATGTTGTTCATGTTCTGCATCATCGTGTTCATGAATTGAGTCTGAGATACCAAGAATTGTCCCATGACTGGATCTGCTACTCCTGGTACTAACAACTATCCACTAGGGTTTACAAGGTTTGAGCTGGCATAGACTGCCTCAAGATTACTGACATGGTTAGTTTCATTGGGGCTCTTCATCTTCTTGCTGACCAGGGCTAACAGATGAGAGGGAAAAGCATAAGGTAAGAGAAGACAATGTACTAAGGGGAGCAGGTTTAACCCAAGGAACACCAAGAAACACAAAAATAGCCGGAAAGCTATTAAGAAGCACAAAACTCACAGACAAACTACACACAAGAGAAAGAAGACGAGATCTAATCGTCTAGTTGATTAAACTCTAACTTAACTGGGCAACTTGGCTCAACACACGGGAGGAACCAACACTGATTTATCCTAGATGGCTGGTCTCAGATAACTTGAACTGGTCTCGGTTTTCAACAAATGTTGACTACTTGCGATCCTTGGAGGCGAATCTTGGAGAAAGACGGGAGCGACGCACAACTTCTTCTTGTCTTCAATTCTTGCGACGAACTCGTCTTGAACACTTGAAGAGATGTCGATGCGTTGTTGTTGGTTGCATGGTCTTTGAAGAGTTGCTCAAAATAGCTCTTGGGCCTCTACCAAGACATTTGGTACAGATAACGACAACTATAGAAGTTATGAGGGAAGCGAGTCCAATTTAATACTCAAAATGGTGAGGTAGAATATAGATGAGAAAGGAATAGAATGGAAGAGTATAGAAGCTAGACAAGATGAGAATAGCACATCATTGACATTTTCCATTTGTAAAACAAGTTTTGAAGTTTTCCTTAATCAACAGCCATTCTAGCAAAGGTCACGACCTACAGTCGATATGACTCTGATACCACCTCTGTCGGGACCCAAAACTGCAATTCGGGACCCTCTGTGTATAATGCACTAGTCCTAGTCCAGGATCACGCTAGTGCACACAGTGGCAACATCAGTGAAATATCATTTCCATATACAAAGATGACCAATAAATAGGCAAATAACAACAAATATCAGAGTAAAGACCTTAAGATCAAAGCTTACAATTAATGCCTCAGAAGGCGAAAAGCTCAATTAAGCTACAGCGGAACGTAATGGAATAACTTCAGTGAAGCCCATCCATATGCCCACAGGCAATCGGCTGGGGTGCGCGAGCTAGTTCTCCATGATCCTTGAAGTAGACCTTGTTGATTGACGATTCTTCCACTTCTGTTGCATGTTTTACAACAAGCATGAGTACACAACCGTACTCGCAAGTCATACCACAGAAATGCAATTATACATGATGGCTTATTCCAAAGGAATGGCTTCTGTGGTTCTTTTGCAGAAATGTAACATTTACAATTTGAATACAAATAATAGATTGAAAACATAATTCAAAACAAATAGACAATAATAGTTTAACAATTTGATTTCACAAAGACACATAGCCTAAACAAGTTATTCACATAGCCATATGACATAAATCACATAGCTCCCTTCCCAAAGTTTTATGAAAATCTACCCCTCGTGTGAAATCCCCGAGCATGTCCATGACCGCGGACGCAGCTATTCGACTAGACCGATTTAACACTCTGCAGAGTTTGTACACTTTACCCACAAGATGCAATCAACTTGTACGGAGCTAATCACAACAAAACCTTTCAGAAACTTCATCTCAAGCATTGATATTCCCAACGTGCTTTACGCCAGACTACCCCGCATAGGAAGTAAGTCCGACACACATCGTTGGACAGGGACACATCGAACCGCCCCATGATCGATGTGACTACTTGGTAGCACACCTCTGCCCATGCAACACAGCTTAACCTACTACCTGAGTAATCAATGCCAAGACTCCATAACTTGCTAAGTTAGGCATGTCCCATCAGGCATGTGGTTGTACGAGAGGCTCAGTTCAATGGCACACAAAGTTAAGTCCTTAATTGACCAAGGCAAGACTTCCAAGTTGCTACAAATCCCTACGCACACAGGTTATTAAGCCCATGCACACAGCTCCACCAAAAGTAGCACACAGTATCCACCACTTGCCTCAGTCTAAATCCTTTCCCACGCTGTTGGTTAAGTGCAACATATGCCATCAACGAGTAATAGCACATAGTACACATAGTTTTATCGCTTAGTTCCACAATCACTTAGTCAAGTATATATTTGCAACTCACATGAGATGATGACTCGTGGCATGGCTAAGCAATCTACTCGTATCTAACCAACCCACGTTGGTGCTACGATATTACCAACTAAATAAACCAATCTATGGTGACAAAAGATTATGACATAACAAATAGACTAGGTGGATATAACAAATGGGATTAATAACTACACCCAAAAGCATTTAAATAAATACTTAAAATAAATGCAATAATTTGGATCAAAGTAACTTTAGAAAACTGGGATTCAACATGATTAAAGGTATAACTTGTCTTGCTATAGCAATGATAATCTTATTTATCTTTAATCATCTACTGTCTTGATCTTCAGCTCCTTCTTGATCAGAACTTCCCGAAGTATCAACGTCTACTCGTAAACAAGCAGATAAACCAAAACAAATAAATAACAGAGTCAAAATAAACTCCAAAAATTAAATAAAAATCCCCAATAAATAGATCTTGAATTTAGATGAATTTAGAAATTTGAATGGACTCAATCGGAGTTCGGATGCAAAAGATATGGGCTTTGGAAGTTCACATGAAACGATGAAATTGATAGAGAAAAGAATATTCAGAGAATATTCCTTCGGATTAAAATAGATAAAAAGAGTTAGAGACTTACGAGTGGGGTCCACTAGTAAGTGAAAGAGAACAAAGGTAGTGAATGACTTGTGGGACCAACTGGATAATTGGATTTCAGAAATTAAATGAATTTCTGAAAAAGAACAGAGAGTATGACAGGTGGGCCATTGGTCCATAGACCAAGTCCACAGGCTAGGGTTTGGGTTCACGGTGGATGAGTTCATGGAACAGTACACCGGTGTGGTTTAGGGTTTGGATTATGTGGATGCCATGTGGGCGGCTTAGGTGGCTGCCACGGAGGACAAGGTGGTGATGTGGCAGCGATGGTGTGGATTAGACAATAGATCGGTGCACGGGTGGCAGCTTAGGTGGCAAAGGTGATCGCGTGGCATGCACATGGCAGCGAGGTGGTGGCCATGGAGGATCACAGAAAGAAGTGGCGGTTGACGAGGCAGTGAGGTCTGTGTGTCACACATGTGGCGATGACTTGGATGCCACAGAGGATAGGGAGGTGAGGATACAGAGGTGGAGGCATCCATGGCGCTCTCGGGTGAATCACGTCAGCGGCGAACGACGGCCGGTGGAACTACGGTGAGGACAAAAACGGGATGGGGCCACTGCCCTGATGCGATGGGAGGTGGTGGCTTGGCCTGAGGTGCATCGAGCCTTGCCGGCATCGGAGGTGAACGGCGGCCGGGACAAGGGAGCGTGGCGGCGGAGCTACGGTGCTGGAGAAGCTGAATTGATAGAGGGGAACCAACGAGGAGACGCAGGGCAAGGGGTGGCCGGAGGGAATTCACTCGGTGCTTACCAAAGGCGGTGAACCCAACTCGGTCATGGCTTGCCGGTGTTGAAAAAGACGAGGCCGATTCGGGTGGAACTCGGCTCGAGAGCATTGGTGGGTGAGCGCCACATGGAGAGGAGGACGATGCGGCTTCTGTGACGCAGGCGTGACGGCTTGAGGAGGCGCGACGACAGAGAAGGATGAAGAGGAGGCGCGGCGTCGACTTTAGAGAAGAAGACCAGGGGCGCAGCGCACGGGGCGGCGGAGCTTCAGCCCTCTCGGGTGGAGGTGAGCTAGGGCACAACGGCGGCGACATCGGGCGAAGCGAATGCGCAGGGGAGGCGACGCTTTTATAGTGTGGGGCGCCGGGTACGGCACGGACTCTTAGCAGCGGTGGCGGCTTGAACGCGTCGCGCACGCGTGTGTGCGTCAGAGCGGCTGCGAGCGGGCCCGGGGTAGTGTGGCGCTAGGGTTGAGCTGCGGGGTGCGCGTGTTGCTCGCGCATGTACGGCGCGCTAAGGGCAACTGGGCTTGGCAAAAGGCTGCGGCGGCACTGTGTCTGGGTCGAACACGCCTGGTGGTGAGGGCGCACGTGCAAGAACGGCCATGGCCGCTGGCAGGTGGACCAAGATTCGGCGGCTTGGACAAACCGCACGGGCCAAGTGGGCGAGCGAAATGGCCAAGGGAGGCTAGGCTGACTCGGTTGGCAAAGAAGGGAAACAGGCTGGCCGGCTGGGAGAAAAGGAAGAAGCGGCCAGCTAAGGAAACTGAAGGGGGCCGAAAGAAAATGGAGATGCGGACCGGACTAAGCGGAGGGGAAAGAAATGGGATTGGACCAAAAGAGGTTTGAGCCCAAGACGAAATCTGAGATTTCTAATAGTTTTCTTTTTTTAGAAAATAGCAGAAAACCCAAAAGGGAAATAGAGAATAGCAAATGCACTCGGAGAAATTCTAGAAAAATCTAGAAAATATATCCAAGCACATAGAACCGAAATAAAATTGTTTTTGATAATATTTGATGTTGAGATTAATCATATTAAATTGTTTTTGATTTATGAAAGTTCCCATTAAGGTTTATTAATTCAAATAAAATTGGTGAAATTTTCCAGGGACCTAAACTACTCAAAAGATTTTTGAAAAGCCAAATTTTGGGATGTTACATACATCTTCGTCCTCTTCCTTCGTTCTTGCTTCCCACGCTGCCTTTCGTGGTCTTCGTCGCTATCTGTTCGGCCGCATTTAGTTCTCGCCCTCCCAGTTTTTTCCTCTTGTGTCGATGTTTAGTTGGCTCTACTACTTCTATCCGGTTCTTGTTTGTAGATTTGGGATGTCCTGCCGCATTTAGCTCTTCCCCTCTCGGTTTTTTTTGTCCTGTGTCAGTATTTTCTTGTGCTGCTACTTCTATGCAGTTCTTGTTTGTAGATTTGGGATTTGGTTGCTTTCCTGTTTCGCTTCCTACACCCGACCGTCGCTTCCGTCCCTCTACCAGTCCAGATTTTCCCTTTTGCTTTTCGGCTTCTTTCTTCTGTGTTTTGGTTTTCTTTTCTTGCCTCACATTTGGATCTTACATCCAGATCTGTATTCTTGGGCATTAGCACTTTTGCCTCTTTTAGGCCATGTTTTTCGGTCGTTTTTCCTGCCTGGAACAAGATGGATGCTTCTTACTCTTTTCTTACCTCATGTTTTCACTTTTCCCTTTCTCCTCTTATTTCGATTATTGCGATCTCCTTCATGTGTTCTTTTTTTTCTTGTTTAAAGAGCGACCGACTTCTGCTTGCTCCGTTTCGGTTTCTACATCTGACTGTCGCCTCCATTCCTCTACCACTCTGAATGTTTCCTTTTGGTTTTTGACTTCTTTCGTCTGTGTTTTTTTCCCTTTTCTTGCCTTGCATTTGGATCTTGCAACCGGATCTATGTTTCTGGCCATCAGCGCGTTTGCCTTTTTTAGGCTGCGTTTCTTCGCCCGTTTTCCCTGCCTAGAACAAGATGGATGCTTCCTGCTCCCTTTTTTTTACCTCGCGTTTTTGCTTTTTCCCCTTTTCTTCTTGTTTCGATTGCTTCAGTCTCCTTCACGTGTTCTTATTATTTTTCCCTTCTTTGCAGGACGCTTTGCTTTTACTTGCTCACACTATGTCCGTGCTGGCGCTGCCCTCCTTTCAGGTATGTACATTTCCTTACTTTTTATGCACTATATGTTGCCTGATGGGTGCACTATGCCGTGCTTTCGCCCTATTTGTTCCCCTGTTTTGAGATGTTGTTGATTCAGCCATTCTAATTTTAGCTATTTGTTACATTCTTTTCCTATTTCGTATTTACGCATCTCTTACCAAATTGTTCAACTTTCTTTATCTATGGTATGCGTGTCGTGTTGTTTGTTGGTCGATCTTAAATGCGTAAACAGCAATCTCTGTGGACCTTGCGCTTGCCTTCTTTAAGGTATTATTCTATACTTGCATTTTAGATGCTCCGTATCGCACACTGGATATATTGTTTGCAGCTTTAGATGCTCTCTGTGACATTCTAGGTACTTATGTTGAGGCATTTACATAGGTGCTCCTAGTACATCATTCTTTTAGCTATGCCGAGCAGCTTGTTTAAGCCTCTGTGAATACTGAAATTATTGTTGTCTGATTCACTCCATTCTATTAAGGAAATTACAAATTATATTGAGTTCATAATTGAGCAATGATGGGGGCTTTGTTATTTATTCCTGTCTCCTGGTCTCCTGGATAGTGGATGTTCTGTAGCTCTAAGTCTTTCATACAGTTGTTAGATGCCGGTGCCCATCCACTGGCTTCAGCTCTAACTCATCCATTGTATTCATCTTGTTTTGGCTTGCTACTGCGGTGGTTGTAGATTGTGTTTGCTTCCTCATCTGCTATTTTACATTGCCGCCACAAGATCTTTGTGCCTCCTAATTCCATTTGATGCACAAAGTATGTCTGGTGTAGAGGCATCAGGCGATTCTATGGTCCATACTAGACTAGGTATATATGTTCGGTTCGAACTTGTTTTGATAACGTATTTATATATTTTCCCTAACCTTCCTCTTCTAAATATAGGAAAAAGTAATTACCATATACCCTCCACAGCCGATTCAAGGCAGAATCGTAAAAAAGAGATGGCAAATTCTTTCTCAAAGAAGACTGCTTTAGACAGGTCTTTAGTTGTACTTTTCTTGATCCATCCCATATCAGCCTATCTTAGACAGCCATTTCTTCGTGCCCTATTGTCTTTTCGTCTTCTTTCGAGTTCTTCATGATCCCCTGCTCTTGTGCTCCACCAAAAAAACTACTCTCTTTCCGTCCTCGCTACATTGTTTGTGATATTAATGCCATATACATACGTGCGTACGTTCCTTATACCTCTATTCCCTTTATCCCATATGACTAGGTCCTTCTGTTGGCCATGTATATACTCTTGCATGCCTTCCCTTCCCTCAGGACTATGTTGATGCCCTGAAAGGTACCTTCGTCTACATCTATTTATTATTTCATTTCATGTGTCCTTATCTCCTTATCGCCACAGCCCACACCGTTTCTTAACTTGTTTTCATCTATTTTGCCTTCTTTTCCTCTATAAAAAAGCCTCCTATCTAGGTAGGTCCTACTATGGCGCACCTGATTACATGTGCTCTCATTGCTCAGCCGTCTTCTGGTTTCGTGAGCGCACAAAGCGACATTCCTCAGTCAGGAACCGACGATTTAGGTACAACAATTGCTGCAAGGGTGGTAAAGTTGTTCTTCCCTCTTTTAAAAAACCCCCCTTCTTTACTAGCTAACTTGCTTAGGTTTGATGGCGATGCTCACTGTAAGAATTTTCGACACAGAATAAGGCAATACAACTGCTTGTTTGCCTTTACTTCCATGGGTGGTAGAATAAACTAGGCGATTAATCAACAGCGAGGACCATACGTGTTCAGCATATGTGGATAGGTGCATCACCGTATTGCATCTCTACTTCCTTCTAGCGGTGTCCCTCCAAAATTTATAGAGCTTTATATATATACGATACTGACAATGAGATCCACAATAGAATCTGCGCATTAGATCCTTCTAAGAACACTGAAGGAGATCTAGATCCTGAAATAGTTTCGGATATCATGCGCATGCTTGACGAACACAATCCTTTGGTTAGGCAGTTTCGTTGTGCGAGAGACCGTTTACGTCAGTCTGGTGGTGAGTCTGTGGGTATTAGAATTGTTGGCGCCAGAGCGGGCGATCCAATCCAATATAACCTTCCGAGCTGTGATGAGCTGGGATTGTTAGTGGTTGGGGATTTCTCCCTAGAAACCTACAAACGAGATATTGTTGTCCATAATAGATATAACGAAGTACATCGGATATCCCCTTTGCATCCTGCATTCATGGCCTTGCCATACCCGTTGTTATTTTCTTATGGTGAGCGTGGCTTTCAGCTGGGTGTGCCTTACGCTGGCAATGACTCCTTATATGAAACAAACCATTCTAAAGTCACGATGCAAGACTATTTCCGATACTTCTTACACTATAGAAAGGACGAACATAATCCTTATCTAAATTGCGGGAGGCTATCATCCCAGATAAAGGTCGACGCTCGTGCCTGCATTGATGAATGCTGTATCCAATACATATTAGATCATCAGGATGAGCTAAGTATTGAAACCTTGCAAGTTGTGACCGACGCTGTCGCAAGCGGCTCTATAGATGGTAGCGATGTTGGGAAACGTATAGTTCTACCTGCAACTTATACGGGCGGTAGACGTTACATGGTACAGAACTATCATGATGCTATCGCTATATGCCGTGTCCATGGTCCACCCGATTTATTTGTTACTTTCACATGCAATCCAAAATGGCCAGAGATCACCTAGGCCTTGGCATTCGATCATGGTCAACGCGTCACTGATAGAGCCGATATTGTTGATAGAGTCTACAATATGAAGCTAGAAGAGCTGTTAACTGATATTAAAGATGAACCTACATTTGGACCAATCAATGCATGTAAGTATACATCCGCTTTGCTCTTCTATATGGATTTTACCTTCTTATCATGTAGTTTTCTTCTAATCTAATTCCTTCATCTTTTTTGCTACATTTCCCTTTTGTCATCTTCCATAATGCTTCATGCTGTAGAATTCCAAAAACGTGGACTTCCTCATGCTCATATAATTGCTTGGCTCGCTAGAGATACAGCTGAGCCAACGTCTACTCGGATCGATAGTTTTGTTAGTGCTGAGATACCCGATCCAGAAATGGACCCTTTAGTATACACTTTAGTCTCGGAGCACATGATGCATGGTCCATGTGGCTTGCTCAATGATAGATGTCCTTGTATGAAAAATGGTTCCTGCTCCAAGTTTTATCCGAAACCTTTCCAAATTGAGACAATGATTGATAGAGATGGTTTTGCTCTCTACAAGTGCCTCGATAATGGACGATACGTTATAAAAGGAAATGTCCGCTTAGACAATAGATGGGTAATTCCATATAATATGTCCCTGCTGAAGAAATATGGCGCACATATTAATGTCGAGTGGTGTAACAAGACAAATGTTCTAAAGTATCTCTTTAAATATGTCACTAAAGGCCAAGATTATGCAAAAATCTCCCTCCAAAGACTAAAGTGAGGAGAGGATGCTCCGTCTGATCCTCAAACATCAGTCGTGAATGAGGTTCAAGAATATCTTGATTATCGATACATATGTGAACACGACGCCATTTGGCGAATCCTTGAATACGATATCCACAGGCATTTCCCTTCTGTAAAACGCCTCAGTGTACACCTACCTAAGATGAACAACCTTTGTTTTAACCCTAATTCCAATCTATCAAATGTGGTTTCCATCACTTTCCTAGCAAGAACCCCACTCATTGAATGGTTTGTCGCAAATAGTCACTATGCTGAAGCTCATGCTCTGACTTATTGCGAATTCCCTTCTAAGTGGCGCTGGGACACAAATAGTAGATCTTGGCAAAAAAGACATGCTGGGAAAAAAATAGGTCGGTTATATTTCATACATCCTTCTGCTGGTGAGCAATACTTTTTGAGGATGCTTCTTATGTTAGTCAAAGGTGCTAAAAGCTATGAAGAGGTCCGTACCTTCCAAGGTATTGTGCATAGTACGTTCAAAGAAGCTTGCAGTGCTCGCGGCTTATTAGGGAATGATGCCGAATGGTACCGTGCTCTCGAAGAGGCTTCTAGATGGGCTTCATCGTCTCAACATAGACATTTGTTTGTCACGATGTTGCTTTTTTGCGATATCAATGATGAGCATTCGTTGTTCGATAGGTTCTGGTTAGATCTAGCAGAGGACTTCTAATATCATTTTCATCGTGCCACTTGTAATCCATGTTATGTTATGCCTACTCATGATCTAAAACATCTTCTGTTGGATGAAATTTCGGCTCTATTAAAAATAAATGGATCTAGAATATCTTCTTTCAACTTACCCGCACGAAATAGCTGTGCTAACCATTGCTACACAAACACAATGATAAGCGACGAGTTGTCATACGATGTTACTGAGCTAGCTAATGAATCCAGCAGATTGTGTTCTAAGCTAAACCCCGATCAAAAAAATGCCTTCAAATGTGTTGTGTCATGAGTTGCACATAACCAACCTGGCTTCTTTTTTGTCTCCGGACATGGAGGTACTGAAAGACGTTTCTTTGGAATGCTATTACAGACTACTTAAGATCTACGAGCAAAGTGGTTCTAACAGTTGCCTCTTCTGGCGTAGCTTCTCTACTTTTGCCTAGAGGACATACAACTCATTCCAGATTTAAAATACCTATTGACGTTGATGAGACGAGCGTATGTGATATTAAAAGAGGGACTATGTTAGAGAAATTAATTAAGACTGCTTGTGTTGTTATTTGGGACGAAGCTCTCATGGCTCATAGAAAATGTTTTGAAGCGTTAGATAGAACTTTCCGTGATATTTTAGCGGATGTAGACTCTACTGCTGCCACTATGCCGTTTGGTGGTAAAGTTTTTGTACTTGGGGGTGATTTGCGATAGATCTTACATGTTATTGAAGGAGGTACTAGAGCTCAAATAGTCAATGCTGCGATTGTAAAGTCACCTCTATGGAACTACGTCACTGTATTTCCTTTGACTATTAACATGAGATTATCTGCTGCAGACCAGACCACACATACTAACGTCGGTATAACAAATTTTAGCTAATGGATTCTAGATCTAGGTGATGGTAGACTCCCTACAACAAGCAATGAGGGTGAGTCTGTGTAACACCCTGGTTTTTCGAAGTCTTTGTGATTTTTTTTTATAAAAAAGAACCATTTTGTTTTGATGAGAATTCAAAGCTTAACTTGAGATTTCAGAATGGATATCAATTGACTAACTCAAACTTCAACTAAAGACTCTCTATTGGTCTGTTGGAGTTTTGGTGATCTCTCCCTTTCTGTGCTTGTTTTGTTCATCTTTGGTCCAGACCTCCTTAGGTCTAGACCTCCCCCTTTGATTCTTCTCTGGCTTAGACCTCCCCAGGTCTAAACCTCCCTCATGTTCATTTGGACTCACTCTCTGTTCTGTTGGAACCTCTCTATGTCCATTTGGACTTCCCCTTAGTTTTAATCTTTGCATGTGTTCTGGAAATTCCATACCGCTTTGTAGCAACCGGAACTACCGGAGAGCAGTCGTACCGCTCCCAAGCTGCGGTATTCCCATTTCTCGAAAACTCTCAAAACCATTGATTGGACCTCCCCGTGCTCCTTGAACCTCATTGAACTCATTTGGACCTCCCTATGTCCTTTAGGACCTCCCCTCGTTCATTTGGACCTCCTCTGTGTTCACTTGGCCTACCTCGTGTCCGTTCGAACCTTCCGCTTGATCCAGACCTCTATCGCTTTTGTACCGTTCGATTTGTGTTGGATGGTTTGATCTTGTTGGCACGTTCGCTCGGTCGGAACGATCCATCCTCTCTTTACCCTCCGATTTGCATCGAACGGTTTGGTTTAGTTGGCTCGTTCGCTTGGTTCGAACGACCCAATTGTTTTGGCCCGTTCGATTGAAATCCAACAGCCCCTGCTCCTCCCGCTTCTTATCTCGCTATCGCTGACCTCCCTTGTTTATATCTTGACCGTTAAGACCTCCCCTTTGGAGATCTTAGCCGTCAGGACCTCCCTTGTTTAGATCTTGACCGTTAAGACCTCCCCTTTGGAGATCTTAGTCGTCAGGACCTCCCCTGTTTAGATCTTGACCGTTAAGACCTCCCCTTTGGAGATCTTAGCCGTCAGGACCTCCCCTGTTTAGATCTTGATCGTTAAGACCACCCCTTTGGAGATCTTAGCCGTCAGGACCTCCCCTGTTTAGATCTTGACCGTTAAGACCTCCTTTGAATTCATCTCAACTATCAAGACCTCCTCTGAGTCATCTTGACCATTCAGATTACCTTTGATCTCATCTGAACTGTTCAGACCTCCCTTGTGTTGATCTGAACCGCTCGGATCTCCTTATCTGGACTTCATCCCGTGGGTCTCCTCCATCCAGACCTCCTTCCCTTGGATCTTGACCATCAGGACCACCCTTTGTTGATCTTGTCCGTCGAGATCTTCCCTTGAGTTTTCTGTGCCCCTTGGACCTCTTTGTCCTTGGACCCTTTTGCCCTTTGGACCCCCTTGACCTCTAGATCTCCTCGTTCCCTGGTCTTTTTGTGAAGATCACCTCTTTGGTCTTTCTGCAAAGACCACCTCCCCGTGGTCTTTTGCGAAGACGACCCTCTTGGTCATTTGCCAGGACCACCCTCCTGGTCGCGACCTCCCCTTGAGGTCACGACCTCCCCTTGAGGTCACGACCTCCTCTCTTTTGTCGTTTGCCGTGACCTCCTTTGGTCGAGACCTCCCTGTAGTCTTTTTGCAAAGACTCCGGTCAAGACTACCCCGGTGGTCACTACCTCTGGTCTTTTTACAAAGACCACCTCCTGGTCTTTTTGCAAAGACCACCCCTTGCGGGGCAGGACTCCCTTAACCTCTACGGGATCTCCTCAGGGTCTCCGCAGGACCTCCCCCTTAAGCTTTGACTAGACCCATTTGTTAGTCACGCCTATTTTCTTTATCCTCTGACCATGTCCTTGGCACCCAGAAGTCTTCAAGCATTTAATGCCTGTTGTGTTGCATTAAATGCTACCACCTTTTTGCAGCACCGAGCCATCTTTTGTCTCATCTTCTACCTACTCCTATCATTCCTCACACCAACTCTTGAACACATATACCCTTGGAAATCTCGGCAGCTCCAGCTATATAAGCTTGAGCAGCCCTTCATCTTTACCCTTTTCCTCACTTCCACTCACTTGCTCTCCCAGCCAGTTCTCTGGACCTCCCCTCTAAGGCTTCGGACCTCCTCCAGCAAGCTCCTTGGACCTCCCCCTGATCACCTAGCCTCTCTGTTGGTTTTATTTCAGTGTTTTATTGGAGTTTCTTTGGATCTTATTTGAGCTCTATTTGAGTTGTTTTGTTTTCCACTGTGTAGATTGCGAAGGCATCGAAGAGCAAGAGTTCTTTGAGGAAGAAGAAGACACCTAGGCCTTTGAGCAAGGCAAGTTACACCCTTGACCATGTTGTACCTAGTATTTCAACATATTTATGTTCCATTTCAAATAATAATGCATGCCTACTTTACTTAGATATTTCAATACCAGTCTTTAAATTCATAGTTATGCCTAATTCCTTTGTATGGCCTCTGTCGACACTGAACCAATCTATTGTCACCCTAGATAAAAATCTAGTTTTTGCAATAGTGAGAACCAGAGGCATTTGAAAATTGTATGCTTAGTTTTGCTTAGACTAAAACCTTGATTTGGGAACTGTTTTTACCATAAGACCAAAGTATCTAGTGTTTTTAGAGCCATGACATTGGGTTGTCATGGAGGTTTTGTCAAATGGTTTTGGAAAAACAGAAATGGCAAATGGATTTGGACTTGGGCGGATTGGTTTGGTTGGTTGGTGCATGTCCATGCACAGGCTCAACCCGGGTAGGGTTGAGGCCCAGGGTTTTGTGGTAGCCGCCCAAGCCAGTTAAAGACCGGTCTGCGAGCCGCATCTTGCTAGCCACCATCGTGCAACCACATGTCCTGTGTGGGCGGGACCTGGCCGACTAATTTGCAAAGGTCCATCGCGGTTGATCCTGTTGGTGCGGTGGGTAGTCATGTTACGACCTTCGTAGTCCCACCTAGCGCAAGAGGGGGCCTGAACCCTGCGGATGGGTAATCCAAAGGGGGCGAAACCTTAGCGAGGGTGGACTGCGGTGGATTGATGCATTGTAAAGGCCTTGTCATGTGCTCTAGACCTCTCACCAAAGGAAGTGTGAGGTGGCATTGACGAATGCCAAACAAACTAAAGAAAACATGTCTTGTGGGTAAAGCTGTACACCTCTGCAAAGCGTAAAACTATTCGAATAGCCGTTTCCACGGTTATGGACATGCTAGCAAAGCCACTCAAAGTTAGATCTTAGTTTTATTTTCAAAGGACTCCTGAAATTGATTTTGGATTTCTATCCATTTGGTTATGGGCGGGTAGCCTTGTGACAGGAGGGTATCCTTCACACTTTGTTGATGAATATTATCCAACTGTAAAATTTTAAGCTTTGCAAATGAATTTTAATTATTGCTATATACTTTGGAACTTATTACTTGTAATTGGAAATAAACATGGCTTTATGCAAGTTAACCATATAAGCTCTCCCTTGTGATATCCATGTATGCATGTCATTCTGTTATTTGACAGGTGTAACTTGCGAGCATAGTTGTTGTGCTCATTCTTGCTTGATTTGATGAATTGAGCAGGAGAGGACTCCTTTGAGGATGATGAGGACTAGATCAATTAGGCCGCGCCCTCCAGCCAATTACCTATGGTGTATTGGATGGACTTGGTTTTGCTTCCGCTGTGTATTTTGTTTTGCTGTCGTGGCTTGTAAGCAACTTTGTAATCAACTCCTTTGTTGTTAATAAAGTCTCTTGTGGATGTATGTTATCACTTGTAATTGCTGTGAGAACTAGCCATTGATCCTTGGGACTAGTTCGGATCACAGGAGATTTAGGACTTTTCCAAGTCCCATGACCTCCTCAGGTTGATCTCTTGACCTCCCTCAGGTCTGGTCGTGGCTCTTGGGGAGGTTCTGAGTCTCAAGACCTCCTCGGGCTAGTTCCCCGGGACCTCCAGGAGGTCCGGCTGGACCTCCTGGGAGGCCTTGGAGGACTGCCCGAGAGATCCTATGGACCTCCTGGGAGATCCTGGTGGACTCCCACGAAGGACTTGGAGGACCTCTCGGGTGAAGCTCGGGCTGGGTCGCCACAGTCTGAAGCTTATTGGATAGAGATTCCACCCAAATTCTTGATTCATACCCAAGATGACAAAGTAGATGCCATAGTGAATGCCGTCTACAACGATTTTGAAGATAATTTCTACATATCTACATATTTACGTAGCTGAGCCATATTATCACCTACAAACGAAATTGTTGACGAGATAAATTCTTTTGTTCTAACTAAACTGCCTGGTACTGAAACTGAATACCTAAGTTGTGATACAACTTCTAAATCTGCAGACACAGTTGTTGATGCTGACCTTCTATACCCTTTAGAGCTTCTAAATTCAATAAATCCAAATAACTTCCCCCAACACAGATTATTGCTTAAATTAGGTGTCCACATTATGTTGCTTAGAAACCTAAATCAATCTGTTGGCCTTTGTAATGGAACAAGACTTATAATTTCGAGCCTTGCTGATGTAATTATCGAAGCCACTATTATGACTGGTTGTACCATGGGACAAACTGTGTATATTCCTCGCATAACATTAATTAGTACGAACAAAAAATGGAGTTTTAGACTACAACGTTGTCAATTCCCGGTTAGAGTATGCTACGCAATGACAATTAACAAAAGCCAGGGCCAAACCCTCGAAAGTGTAGGCATATATATAAAGAAACCTGTTTTTACACATGGACAGTTATACGTTGCTATGTCATGTGTGACATGTAGAGAGGGTCTGAAAATTCTTATTGAAAATGAGGACTGCACATGTGGAACAAAGACAAAGAATATTGTTTACCAAGAAATCCTACAGTCGCTATGATATGTACATATATTGTTTATTACAGGTTCCGTAAATAAACAATCTTAGATTGAGTCTTCTTTTTTTAGTTGACATAGCCGACAACCATCACATTTTTGTGACCTCATATAAGTGTTTTCTTTGCTTCGTATTCTACATCTTCCTATTTGCGAATGGGTTAACAAAAAGAGACAGAATATGCATCTTATTTGACTTTCGAAGACCTGCTGACCATGTAATGTTACATGCTTATTGTCATTTCGCTATACAAACTTCACAAACAACTAAATAGGCTCTATTTCTGAAGCTATTCAGATGGCGTATAATCTGCTATCAGAGATCAGTCCGGCTAGCAACATTGGACCATTTGTGCCAGAGTATATTGCCTATGGGAATATCATGGGAATGTGGATGATGCAGAGATTGAACACCTAGATCTTGTCCTGATTGATGAGCAAGTATTATTGTAACTGTAATTTCTATGTTAACAATTTTATTCAGTGAGTAAAAAAATACTGTATTTTTTTAATAGGGTAATGCTATATATGCTAAAATACCCAAAGAACATGTAGAAGCAAAAAGGGCTCTATTGCAGGAGGAACACATTTACACTTTTAGTAGATTCCTGGTATCTTCAAACAAAGCAAAGTACAGGGCTGTTGATAGTAACTATATGATTGAAATAAGTTACTACACTAAAATTAAACGGTTTGATGCCACACCCGACTTCCGAATGTACGCATATAGCCTTATACCATTCGAGAATCTTGCTAACTATATTGGTGAAACCAGAAATTTTCTAGGTATGTATCCATTACTCACCTCAACTTTTTTTTAAAGAACATGCAGATACTATATGCTATCTACACAGTATATTGGATCATGTCACAAAAATACATCTCATTTTCCTTATAGATGTTATTGTTGTTGTTGTGGCTGTTTCAAATGCTGCTTCTATTCAAGGACCAAACCAATCTTCTCCTGCTACCAAAAGATTGGTCGTCATAAAAGATGCTAGGTATGAAAGCAACATATTTTTGTACAGTCTAGGAATTCTATCATCCGCTGCCTTCTACATGCTTCATGTTGTGTATAATATCTTATTCTGTCTTATTGTTTATAGAGACTATGAAACTACACTTACTCTTTGGGGGCAGCGTGCAAAAGATTTTGATGCTGAATACATTTACGAAAAAATCCAGAAAAATCCCATACCAATCCTCTTTGTGGGTGTTCTTATGAAAAGATATGGCCGTGAGTCCCTAAAACATAGCCTCTACTGTTTTCTACAGTTCACAGTACATAGGCATCTATGATTTCTATGTACCTAACTTAAATTCTATGCATAGTCACCATGTTGGTCTTTTCCATATAGTTAGCACCATGAAATCATTCTGTATTATTCACAAAAAGGTCACATGAATATTGGAATATTCACATTTGTGTAACATAAATTAGTTGAATAGTGTACCTGTTAAATGACACGGATGTAGATGTAATCTTCAGCGATGGTAATGTTCACAACTTTATCCACAATTGTTGCTCCCTGAAAAAGGAAAATTAGGAGATATTGTTCCATGCTAGCATGAAAGAGAAAACCAACCCAATACTTCTTTGTTTTCCAATGTTGCAGATCTATGTAGCGTAGTGAGATGTAAAACACTGAGTGAAAATAAGAAACTACGCTAAACTACAGATTCACTGGACCATCTTTTGTGCACTATTTTCATTCTGAAGACATTCAAACTGGAAGAACCCCTCCATCGCAGCAATGTCATTTCAGCTTTAGATTGTCATGTCGCACTTGATGCACGTTTAATGGACTTGTATGCATGCAGCACATAAAGAAACAACTGGCATGCTTGTTTCTTAAATGGCAAAACAGAATCACAAAGTCAAAGAATCACAGCAGTAGCCCCATAAATTATGCTGCTCACTTCTATGACAATCAAACCAGGCATTAAAATACTCAATATCTATTTCCTTTTTGTTTACTCCTCCACAGTCAATGGCCTATTAAAGATTTTACCAACAACTAAAGATAGTACCGAGTTCCAGATTGAGAGATTCTACCTCTTCCTACGGCCCCCATTTGTTGATCTATATGCATATGAGTCTGCATCTCTCATGGACTAGATTCTGAAGATATTTGGTCAATCGCCTGGGGTTGTAGTAACATCTGATTTGCCTTCGGATTCTCATTATTTTGAAGTGTGTTGTGATTCTTATTCATTGCACCTCTCTCGCCCCCTCCACCGTTCTGATTGATATCAACTTTAACAGTTCGTGCTCATACTACATGGTCAAATATATATCACACAGATAATCAGCGTTATTACACATATTAACATTCAGTTTTCCATTCGCAATGCACCTCACCACATACAGCGCCCAGCATTTCCGCTACAACATTTTTTTCACAATATCTCCGCATACATTCCTATATCTAACTTTACTCACATTATCATAGAAAACAAAGGTCTCTCGGGAGGTGTAGCCTGCCGTTGGTATATTTCGCCAAACATACCTAAAGCAACAACAATTACATCAAGGTATACAAACTGAATTTCTACATAATTTAGCACATTAAAAAAATACTTTAGTTCTCTTACATCTACACTGCTACTTATTACACATTCCCACATAAAATAAATATTATTTACCTCTTCGTTCTTAAAAAAATAGCCTCCAAACAAGCTTTCAACCCGTTTCCTGTATCGTCCTTCGTGATCAAACACATAGTACTCAAATTACCCTGAAACAATACAAAGATAAGACACTCAAAGACATACTTGATATCAATCCATTCGATTTTCCAGTTAAGCTCTACTCCCTGTCTTTCGAAATACATTATTGTTTATCTATTATCAATCTGTGCTAAATGGTTCAACTATCTCTTTGTACAACATAATGGTTTGGAATGCACTATAACAATATCTAGACTCAGCCCTGGTCAAACATGGTGGTTTTTTTTCATGCAACAAATGCAGCAAAAAATCATTGCCAGAAGGCACATCATACCGATGCTCTTCATGTCATTGCAGAGCTGCGAAGCCAAGGTACTTTTACTGTGTGTTCTGACCACAACTTTTTGAATTACAATCTACTTTCTTACCTGCACAACTCCCTTCATGGTAGATACAAGCTCTGTGTCATAGCTACCGACGGTACAACAGAGGCAGATGATGAGGACATCACTCCTTCGGATACACGCACTACACAACATCCTCCAGATCCGGTTGCTAAGCTACAAGGTCCTATAACAAGAACTCGTGCACATCACTTAAATTATGAGGTGAGCTCGTTTCTAGGTGCTAATAATTTATCTATGCAGAATGGTATGCTACCTAAAAATTGTGATCTCCTGTTACTTAGGAATACTGGGGAGGATCCAAACCATCTACGACTGTGTCTCAAGTTCTACGACCAAATATACGACCGATCCCCACGACTAGTCATATGATCTGCAAGCTCTCACGACTGTGTGTAACCGCTCACGACCAGATCTCGCCAGATTCACGACTGTGTCTCAAGCTCTCACGACCATCCCACGACCAAGAACGACCACATTGGGTGTTGGACAGAGACATTGAAATAAGGTGTCAGGTCACTGCTTTTGGGCCCACACGGCCTTGTAAGCATGGCGAGGTCACAGCCTCAGATGTGTACGCCTCCACATGGCAAGACAACCCTAGGTCACCTCCTCATGTTCTTCCCTCCCTATATATTGCAAAGCACCGCCACAGCTTTAGGGTGGGTTTTTTCAGATTATTCTACCACTTGCGCTTTACGCTTGTTCGGTTTGAGGAACCCCACTTGTGAACTTCATCTATATTCGCAATATAATTCAGATTGCATCTACCTTGTTCTTGTGAGTTGCTTCGATTGCTTGCGTGAATCATAACCCTCGTGGTAAGGTTGATCGCGTGCGCGGGTTGATAACGCATACCGTGCGGGTGTAGCGAATTGCGAGGTGACGATCTTGCCTGAAGCCTCAAAGCGCCAACGTCCTCACGACGAACTCAATCGAACCTATCGGAAGATCGGGCCACCGTGATTCATCAGCAGAGTTTATGCTTTGTGGAGATATTGGTCAATCGGTGGTTGGTAAACAAGTAGGCGTAGTTCTTAGATCAAGCCGTGGAACAGACTAGATACTGCCTAAAATTGCACAAATTGTTTGCACGAAATATACTTGGCACATCAACATAACCGAGAAAAGCTTTCATGGTCCAAAAAAATCTTTCCAAGTCAACCGTGTTATTACAGCCTTTGGAAGACAAGCTGTCATTCCACGGTTATACCATTCAGTGCATATTGCAACATCAGATTCTCAACCCACTACTTATATTGAAGACAGCCCGTTCGAAAAGTCTCTAACTCCTGAGGTAATGCATATTTAATCATATGCTTACCTAAGATAGTCATGTGCATCCATCTAAACTCAGTAAACAGCATATGTTACAATAGAAATATCTCAACAAAATAGTTTATTCATTACCTTGCAGAAATTGCAAGCACTATATCTCATCTTACAACAAAATTTACTCATCGACTACATCTTCTGATAGTACATATCTCTATTTTTAGATACTACAACACACACCCCCAACTTCGACTCGACTGTCTATCACCAAGGGCAAAAAAAAAAGAGTACATCGTGACTGTTCTATTTCTTTTATCTAAAACACAATGTCATTACGTAACATACTGGTTTTATAATATGCTCAGCTTACAAACAACGCATGGTATAGCCAGCTCCGCTAAAAAAAGGCTCTTCGATGTAGCAGCAACTTCAAATCAGGTCAATGCAATTCCTATCTTTCTTTGTAGAATCTTTACCTAACCTGTTACCCACCTATAAATAGGTTTAATCGAATCGTACAATTTGTTTGCAGAATGTTAATATACAGAGCACAGATCCCACCAAAGAACATACTTCTCATGACATTACCGATGATGAAATCAATCCCATTGGAGAAAAAAAGCGCAAGATATGTAGGTAAACAAAGTTATCAACCTGTACATTACTATGGACAATATTCACCCTCTACGCCATTTCAACCTAATATATATCCAGCTTTTAAGCTTACTCCATACTACCTGAGTATTAACTCTTCGTTCACACTCTACTTTGGATTCATTAACATTATATAAACTATTCTTACATCTTCTTCGGTACTTTGATCTACTATATACTGTACCTATTTTGTTCACAGGTTAGATGTAAACACAAATGAATGCATTATAACTTGTCTTATGAATACACTTCACAGATACATTGATGCAATCATGATTCTGCATGTGCGAAATACCTAAAATCTACTGCATACAAAGTTGTACACCATTGATTCATTAGTTTGTTTCGTCAATAGTTTACCTGCACATATAAGAATCTTTCATATCACTCAAGAAATTCCTTTCTAACCTTAGTGGACATGAGACAATACAACCTACAACAATTGTCTATGGTCTGTTCATACAAAGTTAATATTCTAATTATATTCATTCTACAAACAATACAGACTGCATTGTAACAGCCCAAAATTTCAAAAAGGCAAAAATATGGGATTTTTAAAACTTTTTGTATAGAAACTATTGTTGCGTGTCTTGGTCACCCCTTTTCAATTCATATTGGACTTTATTGTGTTTTCTCATTTGGACTGCATCTTCTCAATTCTTATTTTTGGATGTCATTCGGCATTTAATGCCCGTCACCCAAGCCACACGACCTCTGCACTGTGTTGGCCATATCATCAACAACCCCAACCACTCTGACCACTCCCCCTAGTAAGGTCGTTCATATACAGATATGGGGCACAAGACCTTGGGACCTCCTTGTTACTTTTCTTCACCAAATCTAGTGCTAGCTCCATTCTCTTCTTTCTCCAGGAGAGCTCGAGCTCCACCACACTCGAGCCCTCGCTCACAAACGCCCCCACACCACCGCCTTTGCCACAAGCAACCATCGCCTTTGGAGACCACTCCTTTCACCTCGACCAGACATTCCAAGACATCCGAGTAGGCTAAGCACCAAATTTCTAGAAAGCAACCTTGAAAACCAAGATCACCTCACTTCCCTCAAGCTACTTGCAAAGACGGAGCTTCTTCCATTGTCAGTAGTCCATCGTCACTACTCGGCTTTCTCGCTAATCAAGGACCTGGAAGGCGACTAGAGGGGGTGAATAGGAGCACATAAACTTTTTCGCAAAGAATGGATTCAACTTGTAAATCACTCCAATAGCTATGAGAGCTATGAAGATCAAAGATTAAGCACAGAGGAAGTCTTATGTTGAATCCACTCTCACCCCCACAAATTTCAAAGAAACAAAAACAGAAGTTCGAACAAATCAGACAATCGGTACAACCGCAGTAAACGGCCGGTTGTACCGCATGATCCCAGACAACCGCAGTAAACGGCGGTCGTTCAAGATCTAGCGGTACAACCGTAGTGTTACGGCCGGTCGTTCCGATTGTCCCGAGCAGTAAAATCAGCTCGGTTTCAAAACGAAAACGATCAAACTTTTGATCTACGCGCCAAACTTGACCAAAATTGAACCACACCTTCCTGAAGATATTAGGAACCTATTCCAAGCAACGATTTCAGAGATCCATGCCAAGGTTCCTATCCTTTGTATTTGAACGAAGGTGGGTTCAAAACCGCAAAAATCAAAACTTGATCTAACGACTTGCTCGTGGGTGGATGATGATCTAGATGACCTTAGATAGGTTCCCACATGTCCCAGCAAGCAAGATCAAGAGGAAGAACCAAGCAAAACTCCCGAATTGACGAAAGCCCCAAAAATCACAAAAAGGAGAACGAAGAACAGAGAGCATGAATAGAAGAAAACTTCAGATTTCCATTCATTGAATCAAGAGCGAAATACAAAGAGATACATCCCCATACGCATGGACATTAAAACAAGAGGAATGATTACAAGTTCATCAATCCATCCTCTCCTCTCCCTAAGCCAAGAACTCACATTGGAGAGCTACGAAGGGACAAGCAGGAGCACCAAACCGCCTCCACCAACACTCTCAACCACTAAAGAGCAAAAGAGAAACAACCTCACAAAGCCTCTTTTGACTCTAAAACCCTAATTCCACCTAAGTGCTCAAGAGGGCATGCAGCCCTCCAATCTTTTATATAGCCTTGGCTAACGGGTCTCCTCCCTCACGCCCGCTAAGTCCAACGGAGCTCCGCCTCGCAGTGCGCCTTTGCGACTTCCGATTCGCCCTTCAGACCTTCCGGAAGCTTCAGCGCCTTGTCTCAAGACGCCGCAACCACCTCGAGTCCACGCTGCCTTGACACATCCCGACTGTTCGACCTCGGCGCACTGCGCTTAGTCCAGCCCACCGTGTCTCGCCACGACTCCGCCGACGCCCCGCACCACACACGCATAAGAAACACGAAACCGAACAAGTTCTTCACAACTTGACCTAACGTTAGCTCAAACATGCAATATGCAACACATATGCATGAACACACCGGATATGACCTATCCAAAACTCAAAACACCAAAATGGCCGAACTCACAATACAATCCAGATAACCGCTTATGTTACCAATGGATCAACCGCGACTCGGCCGATCGCTCCAATACTCGCGGTCGCTCCGATTTCCAATGAAGACCGAACACGAGAAACAAATTCTCTCGAATTCTTCAACCGCCATTTACCAATCGGTATAACCGCCTCATGGCCGTCAGATCGCCCATAACACGCCGGCGTTCGATTATCCCGACAAATTTCGATTGATTTCACGAAAACGCTGAACGGAATCAAGAACGACAAAGTCCGACCACACAAACCAAACTCGATCGACCTAAAACCTTTGTCAATTACTCATCACTCACACGGACGACCTCCACATGGTCTCTCAATCTCCCCTTGATGAGTATATTGACAAACTCCAAAAAGAGCAAAGTTGAGTTTGAGTTTGAAGAATCCAACATGGTCCAAAGAAGAAGAGTGAAACAATTGACCATGTCGATGTATGAACACTAGAGCAACAACTAAAAGAGCAAATTGTTCTCCAAAGCTCTAAAATGATCCCAACTTGCTTTTTTTTCTCTATTCTCCCCTTTTGGCAATAAACACATCAAGAATGCTCAAGAGAGAATATGACATGTTAAAGGATGAAAATGGTCAAGTTTGTTTATTTAAGCATTTTGAGCCATGAGAATTATCCATAATGACCAACATGTAATACACCAAGCCATAACTTAATAAAAAGGCTATCTAGATCATGACAAGATATGTATAAGCTAGCTAGAACACATAGATGACAATCTGAAAATGAGGTACATTATGTGAGCAAGTCAAGTCATCAATGAGCAAAGTCTCGCTAGAGATATCCAAGGATGATGCAGCCATGTCAATAAGCTAAGCGGAACTAAGAAGCTTAAATTGAGACCAAAAAGAGTGCTATAAGCTCAAGATTGAAACATTGGTTAAGTACTTGATTCTTTTGATAGCTTTAAGCAAATTTGAGCACAAATGATATATGATCTTTGAAATTCAAGGTTGTTGACAACCAGATTTTTGTTTTATCATGTGCTAGACCTCAAGCCTTATGCGACTACTTCAAGCTTAAGCTTAAGAAGGTAGTCTAGGTCATCCAAAACTCCCCTAAGTTCATGTCAAGTGCAATGACAAGCCGCCTCATAGGGAAGAATTGGTGAAGTCGGTTTTTTCAAGACAAAAGAGATCTTTTTGCCTTTTAACAAGTTGTACTAACTCATGTATCATCAAGAGACTAAAACAGCTCAATCTAAGGCTCAATATAGATTCATCACTCTACCCAAATTTATTTGACATGGCATGAATCATAAAAGGATAGCTCAAGAAAGACTAATCTCGAAAAGTGCTAACATGACAAGTTTTAGTTTAAGTTGAGCAATTTTAATTATCTTATCATGGCAAAAGCTAGGCTACACATATGAAGTCATGATAAATCTAGCAAATAAGCACAAGTCATGGCAAGGTGTAAAGCATTGTAAACATGTCATAGCAGGATAATAATCAAGGCTCAATGTAGTTATATTACAATGCGTAATGCTAGAAATGCGTAAGATCCAAACCCCCTCAACAATAGATGCAACTTTTAGTTCAAGTTGAGTTAAGTCAAAATTAAGCTCCGTAAGCTCCCAAAAGAACTCCCTTGAACCAAAACAATAAATCGAGAAGTCGGCAAAGAAAACATAAAATGCATACAGTCCTTAAAGCATAGATAAGATATAGAGAATACTATGGCTCAGATCGACTCTCATCTACCCCATATGACTCTAGGACTATCAACCGCCTGCTAACACACTAAGGAGCAAACACGTTCCTGCCTACCCAAGGGTGGCCCAACCCTTGCTAGAACCTATAAGAAGTGAGTAAGCTCAACCTAGTGAGAAGAGACACTAATAAGCAAGATCCTAGAATCACAAGATAAGAGCAGTAAATCTAAACAACTAGACAAAAGAAGCACTCTAATCTATGCTAGGAGGACTAATCCCAAATGCACCCAAAATGCAATGCAACAAGAAGGAGCAAGAGCATAAATAATATAGTAAAGCAAGAAACCCAAAGCTCCCTCACTACAAATCCATAAGGACAAACCACCCCAAGCTCTCCTCATGAGAGTCAAAACCTCGAACTATCCAATGGCTTGGTGAAAATGTCACCAACTGGTGGTCACTTCCACAAACCGAGCACTATATCGCCTTCTCTACATGGTCTCTAAGGAAGTGGAAACGAATATCGATGTGCTTGGTCCGAATGTCGCGACCGGTTCTTGGCAATGTTAATCGCAGAGTGTTATCACAAAAAGTGGAACATCCGATAACTAACCCAAAGTCCCGCAGGTCGGCCATCCAGAGCACTTGACTACAAAGAATCGGCCGCAAAGAATATACTCGGCCTCATGCGGATCAGGTAACACTGCATCGCTTCCTTGAAGACCAGAAACAAGAGAAGTGCCAAGAAATTGGCAGTGCGAAGTGCTCTTCCTATCTATCCTCTGACCAAATAAGTTCGCATCCGAAAAGGCTCTCAAGGAAAGACAGATGAGGAAGAGTACCAGATACCATAGTCAATGGTAGCTCGCAGTACCGAAGATGCGCTTCATCACCGGGCGGTGAGAAACGCGAGGAGAAGCTCGAAACGAGCGCACAAACACACGTAAAAATGTATGTCCGGTCTCGAGGCAAGAGGTACAAGAGGGAACCAATCATGTCGCGAAACTCCTTTTGATCAACTGCTCGCCATCCTCATCTCAGGTCAAGATAGGTCAGAAAGCCATGGGAGTCGACACAGCTTCCCATCACTCATGTCAAGCGCTTGAGAGGTCACGAGTGTACTTTCCTTGATGAAGAAATGTACCTCCCGAGTCTCGCTTGATTTGGAAACCAAGGAAGAAGGTCAACTCACCCATCATACTCATCTCAAACTCGGTGCTCATGACATCCGAGAACCGGGAAACCAGAGTATGGGAAGAGCCGCCAAAGATAATGTCATCGACATAGATCCGACGAGCGGAAGGTCAAGGCCATGCCGGCGGATGAACAAGGTCTTGTCAACTTTACCCATCTCAAAACCATGACTTATCAAGTAGGACTTAAGCCTCTCATACCAAGCTCGGGAGCCTGCTAAGTCCATACAACTTTTGAAAGCTTGAAAACATGGTTAGGTATTTGGGGTTCTCGAAACTGAGGTCGCTTGGACGAGACTTCCTCCTCAATAAGGCCATTGAGGAAGGCACTCTTCACGCCCATCTGGTAAAGCTTGAAACCCTTAGAAGTCGCAAAGGCAAGCAGTGATTCTAATGGCTTCAAGTCGAGCTCAGGCAAAGGTCTCCTCAAAGTCTAGACCTCAACCTGAAAAAACCCTGAGCTACCAATCTCGCCTTTGTTTGGATGATTACCCCATCCTCACTGCTTGTTCTTGAACACCCACTTGGTTCCAATGATATTGTGGCCTCGTGGGGGCTCAACAAGCGACTGCACCTTGTTCCTCTCGAAATTTTCTAACTCCTCATGCATGGCATTGACCCATGACTCATCGATAAAGCATGAGAAACATCTTTGGGCTCAAAAGAGGCAATGAAGGCGAATGGAGACAGAATTGAGATAAGCTGATTTTGAGCTGTAACACGCTCAAAAGATCTCCAATGATCTCGCTCAAGGATGAACTTTCGGATGTGTCTAGGAGGTCCTGGAGAGATGAAGAAGTGGCCTCTACCTCATGAGCCGACGAGGTAGGAACAGAGCCACTAGCTCCAGAGGAAGCAGAAGGCAAGGTCGATCACCTCGAGGTGCGGTGGAAGACGGACCTCAAGGAGTGGATGAGGGACAGATCGTAGACAACCGTCATCTCCATCATCCACAAAGATGGTCTCTTGATCGCTCTAAAGAACTCGAGATATCTGCCTAGTCCCTGACCGCCTCGTCAAAGTCACCTCGCGGTCTCTACCATTTTGCTAGACTCGCAGCCTGCACTTATAAGCCCGCCAAGAAGTCGAGTAGCCTAGAAAGATACCGCCACAGAACGTGACTCGAACTTATCTAGGTTCCTGGACTTCAAAATAAAGCACTTGCAACCAAACACACGAAAATGAGAGACGCTGGGCTTTCGCGTATCTCACTCATAAGAAGTGCGTGTAGGAGTGCCCAAGAAAAACTCGATTCAAACATGGCACGCGGTCGCAATGGCTTCAAATTTCAAAACTTCCTCGTAGAGTACTCATCAAGCATCGCCCCGCCATCTCAACTAAGGTACGGTTCTTCCTCTCCACAACGCCATTTTGCCGAGGAACGATGGAGAAGAGAACTGGTGCTCTACACTGCCTCACCGCAGAACTCTCAAAGTAGGAATTCTTGAACTCCGTGCCATTGTCATCATGGATCGCTCGAAGGCACCCGGAGCTCAACAGACAAACCTACTAAAAGACCTCGAAATGTGAAATGTCTCATCCTTCGAGGCTAAGAAAACACCCAAGAATACCTCGAGAAGTCATCGACCACAACAAGAACATACCACTTCCCTCCGCCGATCAAGACTCGAGCCGGTCCAATCAGTATCCATGTGGAGCAATTGTCTGTGCATCGGTCATAGTAATCTGTGGACCGAGGATGAGAAGCGGCAACCATCTTGCCGTGCTTCGGCATGGAGTGCAAACAAGATCTTTGACCATCTTGAGTTTCGCAGACCACTTAATGAGATCATGGTCGCTAACTCGGGTCAAATGGTCAAATCCAATATGACCAAGTCTCCTATGCCGAAAGAGAGATCGCGGACTCGTATAACTAAACACCGAGAGGATCGCCAAGACTCGAAAAATCAGCACGAAGATCCTCCCATAACGAAATCCCGAAACCGCACTACCCAAGAGTCAAGAATTTTGCAATTGTTTTTCTTGAAGCTCACCTCGAAACCGCTATCGAAGCCGAGAAACCGAAAGCAAATTGTACCGCAGCCTTACTAACCAAGGCAACATCCTTAAGAATAAAAGAAGCATTAATACGACAAGACTTTGGCGATGACGCGCCCAGACGAAGCATCTCCGAAGGTGATCGCCTCATCACCGAGCGCTGCTAGGAGGAGAACCAACGGAGTCTCCGGTCATATGACGAGAACAACCGAGTCTACAAGCCAAACCTTCTCCTTCCCTACCCGGCGAACTCCGAGTCAAACAGAGTAAAGTCTCAAGATCGATAAATCAACAATGATTTTGGCACCTAATATCAATAACACGCCGAAAGCGATGAAGTAGTCAAGCACGATCGACCTCTATCTACCCTACGCCTTCAGAACTCAAAGCGTAGGTCTAAGAGTAGACCCGGTCGTTGTCGGGTCCGATCGCACGAAGGAGCGAGTCGAGCACTCGCAACATGTCGAACACGCCATGGTAGCTATCTCGATGGGGAAAACGAGATCTACCTCAGACGGCTAAGTCACGATCGAAAGCAAAGATGAGGACGAAAACCGTAAAACTCGAAAACCAAGTCCTCGATGTCGCACAAACCCATCGAAGAAACAAGTCTAGACCTCGTGTTGGTCTTAGGTGCACTCAAGGTCCGGGCCGACCACGAATGCGCCTAAGAGACTCAACATGGTCTCTACGCGATCTTGGCGCTACCAAGCATCGACGACCGTGTGTCCATCCTTCCGATGAGAAGGTGCAAGTGATACTTCACCTTCGAGAGGTAGAAGCAAGATGTGAAATTACCTTATCGCCGAACTCTCGACATAGCCCGCCGACTTGAAATGGACTTTCTCGGTCTGGCTCGGCCTCGATCACACACAGTGCTATGGGTCCGAGCACGGCAGTGGATGCTTCCTCATGTCCTCAGAGAAGTCATATCCTAGACCCCGATTAAATCTGCAGATCTTAGATTGGTCTAGAATAAGATTGAGCTTCTTCTTGCCTCCTACAAATCTCTCGAGAGTGTTCATAAGGCACCGACACTCCCAAAGAGAGAGGTGCAAGAAGAGCAGGGGAGAAGAGACAGCAGAAGGTAAGGAGCAAAAGAAGAACCAAAGAAGAGAGGGAAGAATGGCTTGTGCAAGCACACCGACTCAAGGGACACCCCATCGCTAGCCGCTTGGTTCACGCTAAGCTGCCTCATCCTTACCCCGGGCTTCTCCCCTTCTCCACAATCATATTGCAAGCACAATGTGACTTCTCTAGAAGGTCCTTAGTTAGCTTCACACATTTCTCATCCAAAGCAATCAAGTCGATTTTAGTTTGTTACACTTAATGCATGGTGAGCTAACAGGTCCTTAGAAGCAAACCGAGCCAACTTCCTTTCATGATCAATCATATCTTGAAACTGTTTGGAGACAACCTCAAGTTCAAGTAGCTTAACTTAGGACAGCTTCAAGCATGAAACAATCGGCTCAAGTAAAGAAGCTTGTAGTTCAAGAATTTTATGATCCGCCTGCTTTAAGTTCATCTTCAAGTTATTGCAATTTTCACAAGACTCAGCAGATCAAGAAGCATGGCATAAGATCCTCTAGCAAAGAATGTCCTTACCCTCACATGAGGTGGGAGAAGTAGTCTCATCAAGAATAAGTAGGGTAATGACCATCCTACTCAACTCTAACTCAAAGAAGTAGACTAACATTCTCCACCTTAACACTATCAAGTTTGGAGGACACACTATCATGTGAGGTCCTTAACTTCTCCATATCAACCAAAGAAAGCAGAGCATGTATCACAATCATCACTAGAAGGAGCAGATGTAAGAGCAATAATCTCTAGTGACACTATCTATTTCCTTCTCTAACTCAAAGACACCTAGCCTTAGCTTTAGCATGAAAACCTCCTAGCTTAAGAAAAGCATGATTGAGCTGTTCAGAGGTGGGATCTACCTCGTCCGAAGTCGGAGTATAGCTCATTGTCACGAAGTTCGCCGAGGGCCATGAAGCACATGCCGAGAAGTCGCCGCCGCCATTCTTGGGCTCTTGGTCACCCGTCTCCGTCATCGCCGCTTCCATCCCTCCACCTCGCCGAGGTCGAGGTCGCCGGCGCGAGGACGCGATGGAAGAGCTTGGCTTTGCCGGTTATGAACTTCTTCTTGCTGGGCGCCCGAGCCGGAGGCTTTGTTGCGGTTCTTGTCGGTGTAGTCGTTTTGCCCGAACCGCCAGAGTCGTTTTTGCCCTTCTCCAATTTGGGGCGCTTGTTCAATGTGGTTGGGGCCACCACACTCAAGCAAATCACGGGTCCTCCTCTCTTCTGTCCCTCCTCCCTTTGTAAGCGTGGGAGAATCTACGAGCAAGGAGGGCAAGTCGCTCATCCGCAAGTCGCTCTAACCGATCATCGCTATGTCACAGAGAGCGAAGAAGGAGAAATTGCAAGAGGACTCGGAAGTCGAATCGATCGGTGACCAAGGCCATCGATCGTGACTTCGACCCACGAGACAACGCTAATCTCGTGAGTCTTGAGGCGGAGTACAGCCGCATCAAGAGTCAAGGTCGAGAGGTCTGTCGTGTCTTTGATGGTGGTCACTTTCATCTCCCAAACACGCAGACGAGTGCCGTGAGCATCCGACGAGCATTGTCCGAGTCGGGTATGTGAGACCGACCGCCGGAGGTTGCTCAAGATCTTGTGAAAACGCGTCTGAAGCACTCATCTAGGGACTCACCAAAGAAGCATCTCAAATTTGTTGTATTCTCGCTTGAACCGTCCTGTCGAACCGCCTTGATCTGGTGGTGCCTCATGGTATGCGCCGAGGGTCACCCAGATATCGAGGCGGACGACAGTGAGATATGCGGTCAAACTCACTACGACTCAAACCCGGATGATGATGTTCTTGCCTTTGCATTCGCCAACATCAACCATGTTCCCAAGATTGATGTTCTCATCGGCAGAACAAATAATCGAACCTTGACCTTTCGCCAGATGGCATACCCACGGCCCGATGTATGTCTCCATTCGCTCTTCCGTAGGGGTAATCGATGCCATCAAAAACAGCGGCTTGGTCGAGTACTTGTCCATCGCCACGCTCTTGAGACCGTTAAGATCTATTGAAAAGAGCTAACCGCTCGATACCAATTGAAGGACCTGAAGGCGACTAGAGGGGGTGAATAGAGCACATAAACTTTTTCGCAAAGAATGGATTCAACTTGTAAATCACTCCAATAGCTATGAGAGCTATGAAGATCAAAGATTAAGCACGAGGAAGTCTTATGTTGAATCCACCTCACCCCCACAAATCAAAGAAACAAAAACAGAAGTTCTCAACAAATCAGACAATCGGTACAACCGTAGTAACGGCCGGTTGTACCGCAGTCCGCATAACCGCAGAGTAAACGCGGCGGTCGTTCAAGAAGGCGGTACAACCGTAGTGTTACGGCCGGTCGTTCGATTGTCCCGAGCAGTAAAATCAGCTCGGTTTCAAAACGAAAACGATCAAACTTTTGATCTACGCGCCAAACTTGACCAAAATTGAACCACACCTTCCTCAAGATATTAGGAACCTATTCCAAGCAACGATTTCAGAGATCCATGCCAAGGTTCCTATCCTTTGTATTTGAACGAAGGTGGGTTCAAAACCGCAAAAATCAAAACTTGATCTAACGACTTGCTCGTGGGTGGATGATGATCTAGATGACCTTAGATAGGTTCCCACATGTCCCAGCAAGCAAGATCAAGAGGAAGAACCAAGCAAAACTCCCGAATTGACGAAAGCCCCAAAAATCACAAAAAGGAGAACGAAGAACAGAGAGCATGAATAGAAGAAAACTTCAGATTTCCATTCATTGAATCAAGAGCGAAATACAAAGAGATACATCCCCATACGCATGGACATTAAAACAAGAGGAATGATTACAAGTTCATCAATCCATCCTCTCCTCTCCCTAAGCCAAGAACTCACATTGGAGAGCTACGAAGGGACAAGCAGGAGCACCAAACCGCCTCCACCAACACCTCAACCACTAAAGAGCAAAAGAGAAACAACCTCACAAAGCCTCTTTTGACTCTAAAACCCTAATTCCACCTAAGTGCTCAAGAGGGCATGCAGCCCTCCAATCCTTTATATAGCCTTGGCTAACGGGTCTCCTCCCGCTACGCCCGCTTAAGTCCAACGGAGCTCGCCATGTGCGGCCTTTGCGACTTCCGATTCGCCTTTTCAGACCTTCCGAAGCTTCAGCGCCTTGTCTCAAGACGCCGCAACCACCTCGAGTCCACGCTGCCTTCGACACATCCCGACTGTTCGACCTCGCCACCGCGCTTAGTCCAGATCCATCGTGTCTCGCCACGACTCCGCCGACGCCCCGCAGCCCACACACGCATAAGAAACACGAAACCGAACAAGTTCTTCACAACTTGACCTAACGTTAGCTCAAACATGCAATATGCAACACATATGCATGAACACACCCGATATGACCTATCCAAAACTCAAAACACCAAAATGGCCAACCTCACAATACAATCCAGACAACCGCCATGTTACCAGCGGATCAACCGCACTCGGCCGATCAGCCCAATACTGCGGTCGCTCCGATTTCCAATGAAGACCGTAACACGAGAAACAAATTTCTCTCGAATTCTTCAACCGCTTATTTACTAATCGGTAACCGCTTCATGGTCGCATCACCATAACACGCCGCTGCTTCGATTATCCCGACAAATTTCGATTGATTTCACGAAAACGCTGCGAACTGCAAGAACGACAAAGTCCGACCACACGAACCAAACTCGACTGACCTAAAACCTTTGTCAATTACTCATCACTCACACGGGACGACCTCCACATGGTCTCTCAATGGCTAACCATCCCCCAGATTCCATACCGGTAAGTTCCTAGTGGACATAAACTCCTCCTAGTTCGGGCCTGCCTTGTTTCTTCTTCTTTGTTGTTTCTCTGGTTCTTCCTCTGGCTATTTCACTGGTTGATCGATCACGTGAAGAAGTCGAACCTGGCTTTCTTCAATCACCATTGTGTAGTCGAAGACCTCTCTCATTCGATTACGCACGGTTAAAAGCTCTTTCCGCGACCTCCCCGCTGGTCGTAACACTTGCACGACCTCCTACTTTACAAAGACCACCCTCTAGCTTATGACCTCCCCTCTTGCAAAGACCACCGTCTTGGTCGTCCACCTCTACAACCACCCCTGGTCGTGACACTCGCATGACCCCCTCGGGTTGTAACACTTTCACGACCTCCCTTGGTCGTACCGTCTCCCACGACCTCCTAGTAGCATCTCCATTTCCCTGAATTCTCAAATAAACAGAAACATTTGGTTTTGATGAGAGTTCAAAGCTTATTTGGAAATTCTACATGGAACCTCCCTTGGTTCCATCGCGACCATCAGGATCTCCTTTGGTTTCATCTTGACCATCGGAACCTCCCTTGCGTTCATTGTAACCATCAGGATCTCCTTTGGTGCAATCGTGATCGTCAGGACCTCCTTCGGTTTCATCTTGACCGTCGGAACCTCCCTTGCATTCATCGTAACCATCAGGATCCCCTTCGGTACAATCACAACTGTCAGGACCTCCTTTGGTTTCATCTTGACCGTCGGAACCTCCCTTTCGTTCATTGTAACCATTAGGATCTCCTTTGGTGCAATCGTGACCATCAGGACCTCCTTTGGTTTCATCTTGACCGTCGGAACCTCTCGTGCGTTCATCGTAACCATCAGGATCCCCTTCGGTACAATCGCGATAGTCAAGACCTCCTTTGGTTTCATCTTGACTGTTGGAACCTCCCTTGCATTCATTGTAACCATCAGGATCTCCTTTGGTACAATCGCGACTGTCAGGACCTCCTTTGGTTCCATCTTGACCGTCGGGACCCCCATGGCATTCATCTTGACCGTCAGGACTTCCCTTGCGTTTATCGTAACCATCAGAATCTCCTTTGGTTCCATCTTGACCGTCGAGACCTCCCCTCGCTTAGATCTAAGGGCCCAGAACTCCCTTCGCTTAGATCTAAGGGTACAGACCTTCCCTCGATTGGATCTAATGATCCATACCTTCTCTCGATTGGGTCTAACGATCCAGACCTTCCCTCGAGTGGATCTAACGATCTAGACCTCCCATTGATTGGATCTAACGATCCAGACCTCCTCTCGATTGGGTCTAACGATCCAGACCTTCCCTCGAGTGGATCTAACGATCCAGACATCCCCTTAATTGGATCTAACGATCCAGACCTCCTCTCGATTGGGTCTAACGATCCAGGCCTTCCCTCTAGTGGATCTAACGATCCAGACCTTCTCTCGATTGGATCTAACGATCCAGATCTCCTCTCGATTGGGTCTAACAATCCAGACCTTCCTCCGATTGGTTCTAACGATCCAGACCTCCTCTCAATTGGGTCTAGCGATCCAGACCTTCCCTCGAGTGGATCTAACGATCCAGACCTCCCCTTGATTGGATCTAACGATCCAGACCTCCTCTCGATTCGGTCTAACGATCCAGACCTTCCCTCGAGTGGATCTAACGATCCAGACCTCCTCTCGATTGGGTCTAAAGATCCAGACCTTCCCTTGAGTGGATCTAACGATCCAGACCTCCCCTTGATTTGATCTAACGATCCAGACCTCCTCTCGATTGGATCTAACGATCCAGACCTCCCCTCGCTTGGATCTAAGGGGTCCAGATTTCTACTCTTTTAGGTCTAAGGTTCCAGGCCTCCTTTCATTTAGATCAAAGGGTCCAAACCTCCTCTCGTTGGATCTAAGGGTCCAGACCTCTTATCGTTCTCATCTAACGGTTCAGATCTCTCCTCGATTAGATCTGAGGGTTCGGACCTCCCTCTCGTTAGATCTCTCTATTTGTCTTTTTCAAAAGACCACCCTCTTGAACTTTTTATAAGGACCAACCCCATTGCCCACGACCTTTCTTAGTCTTAGCACTCGCACGACCTCCCCTGGTACAGTGATTCCAGGACCTCCCCTGGCTACAGTGACTCCAGGACCTCTCCTAGTCACAATACCTCTAGGACCACCCCAAATCATAGTACTTCCGCGACCTCTTTGCCGTATCCTTCTTGAAACAAAGTAGTTGCTGCAACCACCACAGATCCGATGACCACTGAGTTTTCAACTATGTTGGTTTCATATTTCTAATTCTGCACTTTTGCATTATTTGGAATTCGTTGCACATTTGAAAGCAATTTGCGTTGGAATAGCTGCTTATTTGCCTTTTCGATTATTTTGCGATTATAGAAGCCGAGGCGACCGAAGAACCGTTCGTTGAACAAGATCCTAATCAGCAGCACCCTGAGCAAAGCAAGTCAACCCTTTGATCATTTTGAGCGTACTCTTTTGCAAATTATGTTGCTTTAAAATTATGAAACTGCATTGCTATGTTTTATCAAACTAAATTGGTCTAGATCATAGTTAATACCTTAACAAATACTTGTGTATAACTTCCAACCCATGAACTTGGACGATATCCTTTGTCACCCTAGACTTAATGGATTACTTACTAGTTGATAGGTCTGTATCTAAGTGTCATGCTTAGCCTTGCTTAGATACATTGTCATGTGGGCATTAAGTTGTCCAACCATAATCCTTAAAAACTTTGGAAAATGATTTGGGCAAGAAGGTCGAGCCCGTGTAACGCCCCGCTTCCTTGTTTCTTGCCAAGTTTTCAAAATAAAAGTAACCATTTGGCTTTATTAAGAATCCAAGCTTAACCTGATATTTTGAAAATTTGGAGAGTTCAACTGGAATTAATCAAACCTTAACTAAGCTCTTTGTTGGTGTTCCTTGCCTGTTGGGCTCTCTGTTGTGTCTTTGTCGCCTTTGGGTCATTGGTTCTCCAAGCCTCTCTGTGTGCCCCTGGTTTGTCTCTTCCCTTTTAACTTTCTTTGTTGGTTTGAATCTCTTTTGAGATCTAGATCTCTCTCTCTTATCTCCCCCTCTGCTCGGACCTCTCCCTTGCTTTGGGCTTCCTGTTAAAGACCCAGCTCGGGTTTGTGTTTCAAACCTCTTTGACCTCTCAAGGCCGAGCTTGGCTTTGTTTCCTTTGGACCTCCCCGTGGACCTCTTCGCGACTCTTTTGCGATCCCCGAGTTCTTTTGGGCGTCCCAAGTCCCGCTGGACTTCCCCGTGCCCATATGGACCTCCTTGTAACCATATAGAACTCCCTTGGCCCCTCTCTGCGCCCTTTAGGATCTCCTCTCTGGAGATCTTAGCCGCACTGCATTCTCCCTTGTTGAGATCTCGCCGTTAGGACCTCCTCTCGAGATCTTAGCCGCATGCACCTCCCCTTGTTGAGATCTCGGCGTTAGGACCTCCTCTCTCAAGATCTTAGCCGCATGCACTCCCCTTGTTGAGATCTGGCCGTTAGGACCTCCCTCTTGGAGATCTTAGCCGTCCAGGTCCTTCCTTCGTGGGATCCAAAGGTCCAGACCTACTCAGGTCCAAGACCTCCTTAGCACTTGAACCCACTGTTGGCTCCTGCGGTCACATCGCTTAAGGCTTTGCCTTCATCACCTTAGGACCGTTCGATGTTGTTCGGATGGCCCAATCCTTAGGGCACGTTCGCTTGGTCCGAACGTCCCCTTCCCCTCCTAGCCGTCCGATCTAAATCAGACGGCCTAGTTTTGTTGGACTGTTCGCTTGGTCCGAACGGCTTTCGCTTTGGCGCCATCCGATCCGGATCTCGACGACTCCACTTCGAGGTAACGCTTGATGGTCCGAACGCTCTTTCTTTTCGACCGCCTGATTCCAATCGAACGGCTCATTCTTCGCGTTTTCCTTTGCTCCCGTGACCTCTTCTGGTCTGTTTTGCAAGGACCACCTCTCGATCCTTGCTGGTCTTTTGCAAAGACCACCCTTTTAACCTTGAATATCCCCGTTGGTCAGGACCCCCCTGCACCCCTTTGATCTGGACCGTTGAGCTCCTCCCCTTTGAGATCTTGACCCTTAAACCTCCCTTGTGCAGATCTCGAGTGTCGACCGCCTCAAGCGCGAGCCTTGAGGACCTCCTGCCCAGACCTCCCTCCAGACCGCCTCAGGACTTTTATGGGCGACCCTTGCGGTGGAGCCACCTCTTTGACCAAAGGTGCACCCTTTTGACTGGCCCCACTTGTCAGCCCCTCTCAACCTTGCTATTATTGCTCTTGCCTCAGAACTCTGTGCGCATTTAATAGAGGTCGGGTCACATTAAATGCAGTCACATCTGAGGTACTTTATTTCAATTCTTTTAGGGCAAGCCCTGCCCTAGTTGCCCCGATTGCCAACACGTCACTGAGCTTCCTTGTGGTGCACACTACCACCTCCGGCTATATATATAGCCTGGGCGGGTAAGCCTTGCAACCTGTTGCTCATTTCTTCCTTCCCTGTCTCCTCTGCGCGGTTCCTCCTTGCGCAGGACCCCCCAGGAGCTCTTTGAGGCTGTGCTGAGCCTCTTGGTTTTCCTTTTTGGCTAAGTTGGTTTGAGTTCCTTTTTGGTTCTTTTGAAATTCTTTGGCTTAGTGTGGTTTTGCTTATCTGGTTTTCTTGCGAACGTGTAGATCGCGAGTTTGAGTAGATCTTGGACCCAGCTCTCTCTACTGAAGGCTCTCCACTGCTTGACCAAGGCAAGCCACAGACCTCCTTTTGATCATTTTGAACCTAGTTTTGCAAATGTATTTCGGTTTTACTTTATCATGCATGGCTATGTTTATAAGAAAATGGTTTGGGGCTGTAGTTACTTGCCTACTTGCTGTTATGCCTCCTTCATACTTTGTCCCTATCATGTTGTCATGTTCACCTTGTGAGCTTTAGGATGGATATTTAGTTGGTGTTCTTTGTTATTTGCCAACATGGGGGCCGTAGGTCCTTTATAGCTTTGCTTAGAAAACATGGTTCGGACGTATCATGCTTCATCTCTAATAATCTTGACTAATAACTTATGGAATGTGTGGTTGGTGCCTTCATGGAGCAACTATGGCGGTGATGCTTGTCAGATTGACTATGGTGTGAGACCACTTGGTTAAAAATTGTTGTGCCAAGACTGGGTGGTCTTTTGGCAGGGGTTAATACAAATTATTTTGTTGAGGCAAGAAGGCAGGGAGTGAGTAGTGGTGTCAGGCACACTTGGTTGTGGAAGTCTTGCCTTAGCACAATTAAGGACTTAACTTTGTGTCTATAGATCTGGGCAAACAAAGGCAAACCACAAGATCATTTATGGGAATGGTCTGGCTGAATAATTAGCAATGGGATGGCTTGGGGTCTGTTGTGGTTGAGCATGTGATTCACATGCAAGAGGGCACCCCATGAACCTCAAGGACTTCTAGACCAAAGGGGGATTATGAAACCTTAGCGGGCAGCCCGAGTCGGCCCAAAGCTTTGTAAAGGCCTTGCTGCTTTCTAGACTGCCACCTTAGGAAGTGAGCAGGGTGACCGAACCCATCCCGCTAGAGAGATCGTGGATTGTGGGTAAAGTTGTACACCTCTGCAGAGTGTAAGATCTATTCAATAGCCAAGTCCTTGGTCATGGACATGCTCAAAGGAAAATGGTGCAAGGGGTAGTTGTTCCAAAAGTTTGTGCCATCGACACTTCAGCGAGATGCCTTGGCTTTGCCTCAAGAGACCTTGGCCGGCTCCAGAGGGGTCAAGGTTGGCTCTGTAGTGGTCCAGGGTTGGTTCTGACCTCGAGTGGGTTTTGGTGAGGACTGTCACGTGTGACCGCACCTCCTCCTTTGTTGTGGCTGTGAGTTGGTGCTTACTCCACCCTTTTAAACTCCAAATGTATTATGTACTATTGTTTTACCTTGCTGCCTTTCAATCTATTACTATTATTATTGTTCAAATCTGGTTTTGCGTAAACTAACCATACAGCTCTCCATTGGTAAGCCCGTGCATGAATTTTATTGCATAATTGCTCCCTGTGACTTGCTGAGTACATTCAAAGTACTCATGGCTTAAGCCCTGTGTCAAAGCAGATTTTGAAGATGATCAAGTGCAGGGTAGTGCAGACCTCTTTGAGGAGGAGTTCTTTGACGACTAAGCTGCCTAGGACGTCCTCCACCCGACAGCCTGTGGTGCTTGTTGGATGGCTGTGCTCGCTTTTGGTGTTGGAGCCTTAGAGCTCCTTGTTGCCGGTTGTAAGTCCTAGCTACTTTTGTAAGCCCTCAGTGGCAGACCTCTTGTTAACAAGCTTGACCATAAGGTCCTGTTATATTAAGTTTAATTTGTCTGCTTCATCTTTGTTTGACCTCGTGGTTGTGATATTAGCTTGTGTTCTTGTGTGAGCTAGCTCATATCCCGGGACTAGCTCGATGCACAGGCAGGACCTCCAGTGAGGTCCTTCGATTTAACCTCGAGGTCCCTGCTGACCTCTCTTGTGATGTACCCGGAGGTGCTACCGAGGGGTTAGGGCCAAGACCTCCAGAGGTCTTTAAGACCTCCCGGGAGGTCAAGGGCGGCCAAGACCCCAGGAGGTCCTGAAGATTCTCCCGGGAGGTCCCGCGCACCTCCTGAAATACACCACGCGGTGCTACCACCTTTCCGTGGTGGCTCAAGCAACAAAAAAAATGGTCCTCCTGCACTGCAGTGCATCACAGGGTGGGACGTCTCACTTGGCTGGTATGTTGAGGTAAATGGTTATTTTCAAAACAAATAAAACTTGAAAATTATTTTAGACTGGGGCGGTTGGAAGGAATGGCTGGTGTCGGGGGCACGAGAAGAGGTTGGTATGTGGATGTACCGCCCTGGTCAAGTAAGGACCGAACCTTGTTATGACCTCTCATGCAAAAATAGTGCAATCACAAGTCCATAATGGGTACGAACTGGCCAACTAATTTGCTCACCTCGGCGTGGCCTCACCATTGGAGGAATGTGCTGTGGGTAAGGGGGAAAGGGAGCCACTAAGAAACCACATGGGGCAAGAGGGGACCTCCTGGAATTGCTTGGCATTGGGTGGTGGAAACCTTAGCGGGTGAGGTTGCGTCGAGGAATGAGTATTGTAAAGGCCTTGTGGTAGTCTCCCCTTGATTCGCATGTCCAAGGAAACGTGTGTATATGTCAAGGCGATTACCTCTTGTGGGTAAAGTGTGAGAACTCTGCAGAGTAAGAAAACTATCATAATAGCCGTGCTCACGGTCAAGAGCGGTGCTAAGAACTTGCTGGATATAGTCTTCATTTTTACAAAACCATTTGTGATGAGAAGGGAAAGCTGGGGTGGGACCCCAGGGATTTGATAAAGGCCTGGTCGGGGACCAGTGGTAAATACGGGATAACCTGAGTATAGGAGGTGGGACCTCCACTAGTACTTATCAAAAAGAAAACTCATTTATGAAAACAGATTTGTTAAATTGCTAAGTCATAGGATTTACTACTACTCATCTATTTCAAACTTGGCTTTGTGCAAATAAAAGAACTCTAAAGCTTCCCTTGAATAGCCTTGCATCTATAAGAATTGTATTGTGGGTTGGTTCGTGAGTACAGTTGCGTACTCAGGCTCTACTAATATATTCTTTTTAGACCCGAATGATCAGGACCCCTACCAGTACTTCACGGAGGATGAACCAGATGGTGGTGAAGATATTGAAGCTTAGGCCGGGACCCCCAGTCACTTGCCTGTGGGCAAAGTGAATGGATCCACTATGATGTATTTTGCTTCCATACATGTTTTACTTCCGCCCTCTGGCTTCTGTAAAACTCTCGCCTAAGTGGCCTTTTTGTAAACAATTGGCCACTCGGCCGGATGCTTATGTAATATATTATGGGCTCGCACTGTTCATTTTGAGTACCATTTACTTTGAGTAATACTCACGACCAGTTTACGCCTAACCACTGAATAGATGGCCTACGACCACCCCTAGAAGTTTAAGAACCGTTATTTGGTGACTTAGGATCACCATCAGCCAATCTGGGACCACTACCGAATGCCTCACGACCACCCTCGTAGGGTTTATAACTAGCTCTAATGGGTCTAGGACCTCCTCAGGATCTCTTGAAGAACTCCCTTGATCACCCAGACCTCCAACAGATGTCTCACGACCACCCCTAGATAGTCTAAGACCACCATCCGATGCCTCACGACCACTCCTAGATGCTCTAAGACCTCCACCAGATGTCTCATGACCACCCCTAGATAGTCTAAGACCACTATCCGATGCCTCACGACCAATCCTAGATGCTCTAAGACCTCCACCAGAAGCCTCACAACCACCCCTGCGTGGTCTAGGACCACTACCAGAGACCCACGACCACCCCCTGGTGGTCTAAAGATTACTCGATGTCTCAGACATCCTCAGACTCTCTTGGTCGAGAGGTGTTCATGGGTGGCCTGCCCGAGCCCGACCCAGTCCGGCCAGTTCGACTCCATTTTACCGATGGCTCGCCCGAAGCCCGAAGTCTGACAAAATGAATTAAAAAAACCTTTTTATTCTTAAAATGAATTAAATATTACTGTTTAGTCAAAAAAATTAAAATAATGTTTTTTTGCTGGAAAAAGCAGATTTCTGGCTGGGTCGGGCTCGGGCCTACCCATTTACGGTCGGGCTTTTCAAGCCCAGCCCGGCTCGGCATTTGAACAGGTCTACTTGGTCATACCCCAGGACCTCCTCCTTCGGACATCCTTAGTACCTCCTATACTCCTTTTGGGCGTATCTTTAGGACCTCCTCAAGACCTCCCTAGAGCATCTCTATTGAGCCCACCAGGACCTCCCTCAGACGTCTCCACAGTACACCTCGGGACCTCCTCAAGACATCTCTATAGTATTCCTCAGGACCTCCCTTGATCACCTTAAGACCTCCCAGGACCTCCACAGGACCTTTTCAGGGTCACTCAAGACCTCTCTGGGATCACTATAAAACTATACTAGGACCTCTTAAGACTCTTCTAAATTGCTATTTTGACCAAATATGGCCGTGTCTACGAACCAACACATGTGTCCGCGTGGAGCTTCTGTAGGTAAATGCTTGAGCAAATGTGGTATTTTGTGTGTGCCAGCTACTGATCCAGGGAATGACACAGTATACACAGGAGATCCCAAGCTCCAAAATTGGGGTCTGACAGACTTGGTATCAGAGCCCACGACTGTATGGTATCGGCCTTAGCTAGCTGGTTGATAGGAAGCTAGGATTACACACTAAAGAGCGCTTTAGCGTTTCTACAAAATTATGTATATGTATTTTCTCGGTCGTTTTTTCGCGTTTTGTGAAACCAACCCTAGATTGAATGCATTTCTTCCGATTTTTACCAGCTTGGCTTTTAATTGTGTTGTTTTGTATCGGTAGACTTGGGATGACTTCGCCTTTGTCATCACTTTGAGTTGACACGCATCGCTTTCTAAAGAGTTTTCGCAATGATGCCTCCAAGGAGAGCAACATGGGTCGTGGTCGTGGTCGCGACGAGTAGCCTAGCAGCAGAGTAAAGACTCCCCACCACCACCTGAGCATCCCACACTGGCTCAAGTGATGGCACAACAAGCTCAAGAGTTGGCGCAACAAACCCAATTGCTATAAGCAATGGTCACGGTCAAGAAGTCGGGGTCACCACCACGGGTCCAGCTTGTCAATTCATGCGCACCAAGCCTCCTATTTTCTCTAGTGCGAATGAGCCATTAGAAGCTGAGGATTGGCTTCGCACGATGGAGAAAAAGTTGACGCTAGCTCGCTGCCGAGAGGAAGACAAGGTGATGTATGCAACACACCAACTCTCGGGACCACCATCGATCGTGGGACAACTACATGGCCGCCAAAGTCAAGAAGAACTCACATCGATGACGAGGAGTCAGCGGCAGGCGGGATGGGCCGAGTTCCGTGAAGCTTTTAGGAGCAATTTCATTCCTCCAAAGGTCATGCGCATGAAGAGGAATGAGTTCAGACCTTGAAGCAAGGCAATCTTTCGTCAATGAGTACCTTACTCGCTCAATCACCGCCTGTTATGCACATAATGATATTGCGAAGAGGAAGAGAAGACCGACCGCTTTTAAAGAAGGGTCATGGATGGTCCGAGAGTGCGCTTGATAGTTCATGACTTCCACGACTTCCAACAACCGGTCAACAAGGCATCGCTTCCTAGAAAATGAACGAAGACATTCGGTTACTCGCAAGAGGAAGATGGGCACTTCACGGGGGCCGTCATTTAGTGCTCAATCATCCTCTCGACTGGTCACTCTACCCCGGTCCTCAGTCCCAACCAACCAGCCCGGTGGTGCCTCATATGCCACCCTAGTCCAATCAAGCTAATCTCAACAGGCCAACCCACAGCCTGCCGGCCAATTGTGCTTCAATTGCAATGAACCTGGGCACTTTGCCCACAACTGTCCACGCAAGACCATCACCCCTGTCAAGTTTAACTTGGGGGTACTCCGACAAGAGTGCCACCCACCCCGGGTACCACAGCAAGAGGAGGATCTTGAACCAGATCAGCGCCAGCGCAGGGGCATGGCAGGGTGAACCATGTCACGACTGGGGAGGCACAGGAGGCCCCAGGGGTTCTAATGGGTACGTTCTCTGTGAACTCCTCGCCTGCATGTGTTCTCTTTGATTCCAGAGCATCGCATTCTTTCATTTCCCGTAAGTTTGTGGACTGTTGGCAATTGCCCACTTTTATTCTCAAGAGACCTTTGGAGCTTAGCTCACCTGGGGGACTACTATGGGCCGAATCAGTAAGCCCTGGGGTAGAAATTTTGTTTGAGGGAATATTGTTTCCAACAAACTTGATGGTGTTAGAAGCCCAGACCCTGGACGTCATCCTAGGGATGGATTGGCTAGCTAGGTACCGAGGGGTGATAGATTGCACCAATAGAACCGTAAGCCTTACCAAAGGACCTGGTCTGGTGGTCATAGTCAAGATAGACCACCCCTTCCAATGGAAGAGGGCAGTCTGCTATGCCTTGGGTGTTCCATTAGAGGGGATGCCAGTGGTACAGGACTACCCGGACGTCTTCCCAAAAGAATTGCTAGGAGGACCACCCGATCGCGACATAGAGTTCATCATAGAGCTATTGCTCGACAAAGACTCTATATCCAAGAGACCCTACAGATGCCTAAGAAATGAACTCGAGGAGCTGAAGAAGCAAATTCGAGAGTTACAGGACAAGGGGTTTGTTAGGCCGAGCTCATCTCCATGGGGATCTCCAGTGCTATTCGTGAAGAAGAAGGATGGCAGCATGAGGATGTGTGTAGATTATCGGTCTCTGAATGATGTGACTATCAAGAATAAGTACCCATTGCCCAGAATCGATGACTTGTTCGATCAGCTCAAGGGGGCAACCAAGTTCTCTAAGATAGATCTACGTTCAGGGTATCATCAATTGAAGATCAGGTCTGAAGACATCCCCAAGACAGCATTTTCTACCTGCTATGGCCTCTATGAGTTCACTGTTATGCCATTTGGGCTAACCAATGCTCTAGCCTATTTCATGAACCTGATGAACAAAGTGTTCATGAAATACTTGGACAGATTTGTAGTGGTGTTTATTGATGATATATTGATCTACTCCAAGGATGCCGAAGAGCACGCACAACATCTGAGAGTGGTACTAGATACCCTTAGGGAGCACCAATTGTATGCTAAGTACAGTAAGTACGAGTTCTGGCTATCCGATGTTAGTTTCTTGGGTCATGTCACATCTGCCAATGGAGTGGCCATGGATCCAACCAAGGTGGAAGCTATCCTTGAGTGGCAACCACCTACCTCAGTGATTGAGGTTCAGAGCTTCCTCAGATTGGCGGGATACTACCGTTGATTCATTGAGGGATTCTCCAAAATTGCCCGACCTCTCACCCAGCTATTGAAGAAAGAAAGGAAATTTGAATGGACCGAAGGGTGTGAGAAGAGTTTCCAAGCATTAAAAACTCACTTGACCTCTGCCCCGGTTTTAGTCCTCCCTGATATCCATAAGGATTTTGAGGTATATTGTGATGCCTCTCGTCAAGGACTAGGAAGTGTGCTGATGCAAGACAAGAAGGTGATAGCTTATGCATCTCAACAACTTCGACCACATGAAGAGAACTACCCTACTCATGACCTAGAGCTGGCATCAGTGGTGCATGCACTAAAGATATGACGCCACTACCTTATTGGGAATCATTACAACATATACACAGATCATAAGAGCCTCAAGTACATCTTCACCCAACCAGATCTCAACCTAAGGCAACGCAGATGACTAGAACTCATCAAAGACTATGATTTGGATCTCCAGTATCACCTGGGCAAGGCCAATGTGGTGGCTGATGCACTAAGCAGGAAGTCCTATTGCAACCACATTAGGACTCATAAGTGGCAGCTTTCCCTAACTAAGGAACTTGAGAAGCTCAATCTAGAAATAGTACCACAGGGAAGCCTCTCTGCCTTGGAAGTCCATCCGACCTTGGAGGAAAGAATCAAAGCCGCACAAGCAGGGAACTCAAGCACAGAAAGACTCCGACAACTTATGGAGCAAGGGAAGGCCTCCAAAATGACGAAGGATGATTAGGGCATCCTACGCTATGGGAAGCGCCTTTTTGTGCCCCATCATCAGGATCTGAAGGAGTTAATCCTCAACGAGGCTCATTAATCAGCATACTCGATTCATCCGGGTGGCACCAAAATGTACCAAGACTTGAAGCAACAATACTGGTGGCCACGAATGAAGAGGGACATTGCAAAATACGTAGCGCGCTACGATGTGTGCCAACGGATCAAGGCCGAACATCAAAAGCCTGCTGGTCTGCTACAGCCCCTACAAGTACCTGAGTGGAAATGGGAAGAGATCAACATGGACTTCATCATCGGTCCGCCAAGACCAGTCGGTATGATTCGTGTGGGTCATAGTTGATAGGTTAACTAAGATCGCCCATTTCATACTACCAAGACCACCTACAAAGGTGATAAGTCACAGAGTGTGACATGGCCTTGGATAGTCAGGTTTGCATGGTGTGCCTAAGCAAATTGTCTCAAATAGAGGTTCCCAGTTCACCTCCCATTTCTGGGATAGTCTTCATGAGGCCTTGGGCACTTATCTGGCCTTTAGCATGGCATACCACCCTCAGACCGATGGTCAAACTGAAAGGGTGAACCAAGTCCTTGAAGACATGCTTAGAGCCTGTGTAATAGAGTTTGCCATTGACTGGGAGAAGTGCTTGCCATATGCTGAATTTGCCTATAACAACAGCTACCAGTCCAGCCTGAAGATGTCCCCCTTTCAAGCCCTTTATGGAAGACAATGTCACACCCCTCTGTTGTGGTCAAAAGATGGGGAAGGGTACCTCTTCGGACCAGATTGCCTAAAAGAAGCCGAAGACAGGGTACGTCTCATACGAGATCGGCTACTGGTAGCACAATCAAGACAGAAAAGCTACGCCGACTGTCGTCGTAGGGAGTTGGAATTTAACATAGGAGACTTTGTCTACCTAAAGGTCTCTCCTCTCAGGGGAACCAGAAGGTTCAAGGTCAAAGGAAAGCTAGCACCGAGATATATAGGGCCATATTAGATAGTCGCCAAGATGGGAAAAGTGGCTTATCAGCTGAGCTGCCCGAACAACTGTCGGACATACGCAATGTGTTCCATGTATCATAGCTCAAGAAATGCCTCCGTGTACCTGAAGAACAAACTCGAGTGGAGGACATTAAACTTGGCAAGGATTTGGCTTATGCCGAACATCTAGTAGAGATCTGACGAGGATCTAATAATCCTTATTTTATCTTTTATCTATGATTCTTATTATAGATAAATATGACGTCATATGGTCCCTGAGTATACCCCCTTAATTTTATAAGGGAGGAGCCTACTAGGTGGTCGTAAGTTATTCTACGACCACCCCCATAGTCGTAAGTCATGCTACGACTACCCCATAGTCGTAAGTCTTGCTATGACTACCTTATGGTCGTAAGTTCTTCTACGACCAGGTCAGCCATGACCACCTTATGATCAATTACACCTGCTGCACGAGTGGGTCCAATTGATTAAGGAATTCAAGCAACCATCATATCGTTATTCTACTTAAGTAATAGCACGTAATGCTCCATTATCTCCGATATATAGTCAAAGCGGTGGCGGAGGAGTTATCGCCGTGATTACCGCCAACATGTGCCCGTCTATAGATGTGATGAGGCGCCACTTCATCCGGAGAAACGCCACCCTTCACGGACTATATAAAGGCGTAATCGAAAAGCAAAGGACGATCGAATGAAGGCGAGACACACGCCAATCAAGGGCCATCAAGAAGACAAGCACTATCATCCGTAATAGTCTTAGTTTTTCTCCCGATTGTTCGTAATACACTCAATACCATACACACACAGAGTAGGGTTGTTATTCTCTCCTGAGAAAGCCCGAACTCAGATAAAAATTCCCGTGTCAATCTCTCTGCGGATTCCATTCTAGGAGACCCCGAATCAAACAATCTTTACGTAAGATCGCCTCTAAAACACCGGCAGCTTGGCGCCGTCTGCGGGGATCTTCCTGAATCTCTTGTCAACATACTCTCTTTTTCCCAAATCTCATGCACTCATGGCAGGAGAATGGAACGAGGAGAACTGGTTCGACTTGGCAGACTACGCAGACGTCGACATGGATGCCGGTTTCGACTACGAGCCGAGTGATGCATCATCTGATGGTGATGTCGCCCCCGAGATCATTCTCCAGGAGACCATCCCACCGATGGAGTTGAGGAGGATCCTTATCCCCACAACAGACGCCTAGCAGAGGAATCAATCCTCTCAAAGGACAAGGGTCAATCTGACCAGGACTACACCTAGGTGGACTCACAACACGACGAGAGTTTTTTCTCCAAGTGTCCGAGTCCCCCTAAGGCGGTCCGACTTGGTGAGGCAAGTTCTGGAAGCCACAATTCCAGACTCCACTCAAGATCTCGGTGATCCTCTCTCCTGATGACGCCAGAGAGAGCGGATCAAGCATGCTTTTCCGCAAGTTCGACCATCTCTCCGAGATCACATCTCATGGACGGAGACTAAGATAACCCGTAGTTCCCCACCGAGGGGATTACTCCAAGTCGCCAGATGGTGTCTCGACTACTCCTCAAGCGGGAGGCCTCGAGCGCAAGTGAGAATCATCAATGGGAGTTCTTCGCCCTTCCTCGGATCAAGGTCACTCTCCTAGAGACCGAGCCGAGACGCCTCGAAGATCACGCGACCGCGCCTCGTGGCAAGGCAAGGATACCACCGATGGCGACACGACTCAACACCTTCATGAACGCGAGAGAAATCCTCGACATACTCAAGACTTCATTGAGGCGCCTCAAGAGTCTCGACATGGAAGATCTTGAGGCTACTCAACGAAAAGAAGATTGCGCCTTTAAGAATTTGCTCGGGCGATTCAATATCAACAGAGGAAGCTCAAGAACTCCAAAGACATCAATGACTTGCTCGAGAATCCAACTCGAGAACTCGCCTAAGCGCCAGATACGACCTCTTTGTCGAGGAGATCGCACAAAGGCTTCGGTCCACGGCGGCAAGGCCGAAGCACCTCGCCGACATCATTCAGAAGTCGAGTAATACAACTTCTTTCACTACTACCGACGAACATATCACCACGGAGGAATCGACGCAACAATAAGTCGCATCGATCCCCTACTCGGAGAAATGTTTTTCGAACGACTGATGATCAACAAACTCCTCGGAGAGGTGATCGCTCACCATTCCGCATGGAAATCAATCAAGAGATGAACTACGAGGAGTATTCCCTCGAGGGCCGAGACCTATTACGTGTCAGTCAACTCACATCGGGTATCGCCGAGTACGCACCACCCGATGATATCAACCCTTCTTTCCCGCAAAGGAGGCATCAAGAAGTTATTATCGATGTCGGGCATTCTCACCGATCTTCGAGCTGCTCATTGCCACCTTGCTGATCAAAGGAATATGGAAAAGTTCGATGGCTCCCAAAATCCCATCGAATTCCTTCAAATCTACACAACAGCTGTCCGAGCAGCAGGAGGAGGAGAACATGTGATGGCAAATTACCTTCCAACTGTGCTCGAAGGATCTACTCGACCGTGGTTACTAAACCAACCACTTGAGTCGATCTACTCTTGGCAACACCTTTGTGACCTTCTACTAGCGAATTTCCAAGACATTTACAATCGCCCTGGGAAGGAGGACGACTTGCACCGGATGAGACAGAACGACAACGAGACCTTGCGCCAATTCATCAAGCGCTTTAGTCGTTCATAATTCGATTCCTAAGTTTCGATTCATCTCACATCGGGCTTTCAAGCAAGGAGTCCGTAGTAGAAGGATAATGTAAGATATTGCTTTAAATCCGCCTACCATCGCCATCAACTCTTGATATGGCTGATCGATATGCGATCGCCTCTCGAGGCGGTCGAAAGGGAACAACACAATCGATCGAGAAGACAATACCTCTCGAGAGCCAAAGCGACATTGGTAAGAAGAAAGATAAGAAAGCAAAAAGTCCAAGAACAAGGCAAAGGGTCAAAAACTCAAGCCGCCGGTTCCAAGGAGGTTTTGGTCAGAATGATAAAGAGCCACGACCTCTGCCCGCACTCCGACCGAGGCAAAGGTAAGCGCCCCGATCGAAAAAATGATAAGCCTAGGTGGTGTCCTTTCCATAAAAAGGAAGGAAATAACCTTCGCAACTGCCGAGTCTTTCAACGAAAGCTTGAAGACTACTACAATGGCAAAGGACCACTTCCCACTCTCGAACAGGTAGGACAAATGAGTGGTCATAAGTCCTCAAATGACGAGGAGGAGATGCTGCTCCAGATCCGCAACACACCGCCGAGCACATCTACGGGGATCATCGGATATGAATCAAAGCGATGCCTTAAGATCACGAACGTGAGGTAAACTCCATAGATCCTCCCTTGTCAATAAATTATCAAGTGGCTCAAGTCACCATCTCCTTTGAGAAGGGTGATCGCCTCGATTCTTCGACCACCTCGTGTCGGATCCGATCGTGGTCGAACCCACCATCAACAATTGTCGGTCAATCGAGTTTTGCTGATGGTGGCAGCTCGTTAAATATTTTATTTACAAGTGCCCCGGACGAGATGCAAGTACCAGACTAAGGTAAGACCGGACGATACTATTTCCATGGATCGTGATCGATCTTCGGCCAAACCATTGGCCAAGTTTTCTTCCTTTAACATTTGGTTCACCAAGTAATTTCAGACGAGAAAATCTCCTTTGATGTGGTCGATTTCGACATAAAGATATAACGCCATACTCGGATGACCAACTTTGGCAAAATTTCTAATAGCTACTCATTATGGATATCAATGTATTAATATGCCAGTCCCAAAGGAGTAATCACAATTCATTGGATAAGAAGATGGCGATACCATGATCGCCGATCCTCGAGATGGTTGGACAAATACCAACTCGAGAAGAAAATCAGCCTTCGACTAGCAAGTCAAAGCCTAAAGCTGCACCAAAGCCGAACGACAAGGTCAAAGAGGTTCCTCTTGACGCAGGGGAGCCCTCGAAGACTGTTCGCATCGGGGATACTTCCGACCCCAAGTAGGAAGACGCCCTCATCACCTTCCTCCGAGCTAACGCAGATGTCTTCGTGGCAAGCATCCGACATGCTTGAGTCCCTGTGGAGGTGATCGAGCATGCTAGCTTTACGGCCTAACAAAGTACCAGAAACAAAAATTACGGAGATTTGCCCTCGATCGACGAGATGCTATCAAATCGAATTGATAAGCTACTTAAAGCGTGCTTTATAAGAGAGGTCAACCATCCGTAATGGTTGGCTAATCTCAGAATGGTTAGAAAGTCAAACGGCAAATGGCGATATGCGAGACTTTATCGATCTTAATAAAGCTTGTCCAAAAGATTTATTTTCCTTTACCTCGCATCGATCAATTGGTTGATTCTACTGCAGGTTATGAAATGTTAAGTTTTTTAGATGCATATTCTGGATACCACCAGATCAATATGTGTCTAGACGATGAAGAAAAGACCGCATTTATTACACCATTTGGTATATTTTGCTATGTCAAAATGCCATTTGGTCTAAAAAATGCCGGCGCTTCTTTTCAACGCTTGATGCAATCGACTTTTTCATCTCAACTAGGCTGAAATCTGGAGGCCTATGTTGATGATCTAGTCATTAAAAACATGAAGAGACTTAATCATATCACTGACCTACAAGAAACATTCGACAACCTCAGAAAAAATCGCTTAAAACTCAATCCTAAGAAGTGTGTGTTCGGAATCTCTTCAGGAAAATTGTTTGGATTCCTAGTATCTATACGAGGAATTGAAGCAAATCCCGAAAAGATAAAGGCCATTCTCCAAATGCACCCTCCGACCACAAGGAAAGAAGTCTAGAAACTCACGGGGTGCATGGCGGCTTTAAGTCGTTTCATCGCACGACTAGGAGAAAAGGGACTACCTTTCTTTAAACTTCTAAGGAAACACGAAGGTTTTGAGTGGTCGAAAGAGGCAAACGCTGCCTTTGAGGATGTTAAGAGGTACTTTACGAGTGCTCCTATTCTGGTCTCTCCTAGGCCAGAAGAAACGCTTTTAATTTACCTAGCTACCACGCCACAGGCAGTAAGCGCAGTACTAGTCATAGAACGTGAAAACGTACAACGACCGGTTTACTACGTAAGTGAAGTTTTACACGGCCTAAGGAGCGCTACCCTCAGTCCAAAAGCTTCTATATGCCCTCCTCATGTCTTCGAGGAAACCGCAAGATTATTTTCAGCGCACAAAATAGTCGTGGCTGCCTCGAGTTTCCTTTGGGAGCGATCCTCCGAATAGGGAAACAATGGGGCGATGGCAAAATGGTCACGAACTTGGGGAGTTCGACATCCATTTCGGTCCCGAACGGCCGTTAAATCCCAGATCTTGGCGGACTTTGTCGCGAATGGACAAATCTCAACTCGCTCGTAATCCCCAAGACGATTCCCACGACCAAAGGGATCGATGTACTTTGACGGTCGCCATTTTAAGTGGCTCTGGGTCAGGTGGTCCCGTATCTTCTAATCGAGAGACCTTAAAGTATGCCATACAATTAAACTTTCGTGCCACTAACAACGTGGCGGTATCATGAAGGTTTGTTAGGCGGCATACGAGCAAATGAAAGCGCCTCGATTTGCCGACTACTCGTGAAGAGAAGACTCTCAACTAATCATGAATCAAGTCGAAAGAGTACGGTGCTC